>JXXA01007924.1:0-10326 GCA_000956255.1 Anopheles punctulatus
GAGAAGCAGACCACCTCTCCAAACATTGAGCATGAATGCAAGAGCGAATTTCCGATCTATGGCGCGCCGTCTTTTCTTGGTCGCTCGTTCTCGTCGTTTAGGCACCTGTCCTTTGGCGGACTTTATCATTGTCCCTAGCCATTGGAGCATGTTGGGTAATAAAAACAAAAAAGAAGCTGAGCTAGAAAAGTAGCTGCTGAGGGCAGACAGATTGGTGTTCATTACAATCGACAATTTGTTTTATTTCTTGCACGAGGGACGAACAAAGCTGGGAAAAAGTTTTGTTTGTAACTTTTTTTTCTTTGTTCAAAATGTGAAAACGTACACAATACAATAAAATTTTTTAAAAACCTGGTTCTCGTTCTTCATACCGTGTGACGAAGAAATCATAGTTATAAGAAATCGTAATATTTGTCAAATAAAAGAACCCTTCGGTGGATGAACTAAAGCAAACACATGTCTAATCAAAGTGTTTTAATTATTTTGAAAACATTTAGCATTTTGACTCCTGCACGTACGTGTGTCGGTACTACGCCCACATTCTAAGAATTAGATTCTGCAGTGGGAAAACATTCAAAGTAAACATGTTTTAAGGTCACACCAGACATACAAGCAGTCTGTTTTCCACCTATCTGCCATCCACTCACTACACGCCGTGTATTCTCGCTCGGATAGATATTTATGCTGCGGTGAAGGCGACAGAGGTGGCACCACCCGAGAGCGAGAGCGAGAAAATTCGTACGCTTTTTTCCGGGAAACACCCTCGCCTTTCCTTTCTCGTACGAGCGGGTGGGGGAGAAGAATGGCTTGCCTCAGGTTTCGGCTATTTTTGAGCGACGCATCTTCGCGCTATGGTCGCAGGAATGGTGCACCAAAACAAAGGCGCTGCTCACGTGGAGAGCACACGCAGCGGCAGTATGTATGGAGAAATGCTGCCGGTTAGTGTAACATTTAAGGTCGCTGCTATTAATAGCCGCACGCAATGTAAGCCCATCGCTCAAAACGCGTTATTTATACCGTCCGTTTACGTGGGCGAAGTTCGTTTATGTGAACGATTTTCGCCACTTTCATTTGTTTTAACTTTGGCATTATTCGCAGAAGTTCAACTTGAAATTGTTTTACTGTCGGCTGCTCCGGGAGTGGCAGAAACTGTTTTGCAAAGAATCACACGACTGGAGTGTAGACGATATGCCTTTTCCAAAACACAGATTTACGGCCCTGATCGAATTCCAGTGCAGTGGTTGGGGTGCTGTTGCTGCTTCTGTTGAGAATACGAAACATGGAAAAACCCATTCCATTCGAAAGTGATTTACATCTGTTACATCGCTAAACACAATTTACCGACTTTTATCGAAGAAAAAAAAAGACAATTTTGAAAAAAAAAAGATTTTCAAATAAAATGAATCCAGTCGTGAGCAAAAATCCGAGAATCCGTAATGAGTCTTTCAAATAAGACAGGCATCCGGAAGAATATATTAAAATTCCAGAAAATAGTATCGAACAACAACATAATGTAGATTCTCAAAAAAACAAATCTAAAGCAAAAAGTCCACCCCTTCTGCAAAAATTTTAGTGAGAGTTTTGTTGTTGTTGATAGTAAAGATTTGCAGCTTTTAAAATCGTTCAAACCTCAATAAAATCAATCTGTTCATAATCAAAATGTACTTCTTTTTAAATTTAATTCATTCAATATCAATCATAACTAGAGCCTTTTACTTTTTACTAGGAAATTATACTAGTGAAATAATTATACTTTTCCCCTGAAATGAACAAAGCCGATTGTAATGCTAGAAAATTAAATTCAACAACTTTTTTCATACAAAAACTGTTTATGGTGAAACTTTCATATAAAATATCAAGATAGTTTCTTAATTGCGTCGGTGAGTTCTCTTTTTCAGCGAAACCACCATGTACGTACAGCACACACACGGGTTGGTCGCACTGGTCACTCCTCGCTGACATCGATTCACATGTTGCCCCCACGAGTGGAATGTAAATTTCGCACAAACATGGTCACTTAAATCCTACCTGACCTCAAAACCCCTTGGCGCCAAAAGGATCTCGGTTGCACACCGAAGACGGATGACGCGATGACGATGGTGCAACAACAAATCGAAAAAGAATGAATCATACCGTTTGTGTTTTCCCACCCACCCCTTACCACCCCTGGCACCGCCGCTGGATGATTCATCCGGTATCGGGAGAGGAATAGTGGGTTGGGACTGCTGCTGTTGGTAAACAAATTTCACGTACGTCACGACATTGAAATTGACGCTAATCGATTCGAGACGGTGAGCTACAGCACGTTCATGCACGTACGTCACACAACTTACTCTCAGTAGCTACGAATAAACGCAGCACACGATTTTTTCATGATCGAAACAGATAAGAATAAAAAAAAAAATTTGCGCCTTTCCACCCCAGCCGATGGTTTTTTCTCTTATATGGAGAAAAGCTTCAACCGTCTATTGCATTCCACTGCAACATATTATGGCGAAACCGATGCGGTTTCCAAGCAAGCAAGCAAGCGCCCGCAATTCTCACTCTCCTAACTCAGATAGCAATTAATCACAGACGCCACTGAAGCATAGTGGTCTAAGCCACAAAGCAATAGGACATTTTTGCTTGCGATACAACTTACGTTGTATGTTTAATTTTGGTTTTGTTCTATATTTTTAATTTAAATTTGCCGGCATGATTCTGGAAGAATCCTTGAAGCACTATAATTAAAGTAATAGTTCAGTTCCTTGTAGTACTGTCAAACATCATGAATTATAAATTCGGAAACTTTTGACAACTTGTAGGAAAGTGAAGAAAAAAAAACAGAAAATAATAACAACACACAAGAGCCTCTGACCAATAGCAACAAGCATAAATTTTGGGCCTGTTTTATAACACAATCTATGTATATAATAATAGTGTTTAATGCTACCGTTTCATTTTCGTCCATAAGGTATAGAAGGTACGTATGCATAGTAAAGAACTAAACCCTCAGTCTAAAATTGAAGGATGTATTTAGGCCATTGCATACTGATAGTTAGAAGAAAACAACTAGTACAAACGAAACAATTGATTTGACTCGATCAAAACTTTTGTTTTTTTAGTCAGTTTCAATTTTCCGCAAAACACTACTTCCCTTAATACATGAACTTGTGCCTCTAATTCGTTACCAAAATTGGTTCCACCCATTATTCGCCTTACACAATCGCGTTCAAGGGACCACCAGCACGAAGACATCTGTGTCTGTGGGACATCAATCAGAGCAAACCATCTGAAGACTCGAATAAAAAATCGCAACAAAACCAAACGGGGGCGGCGCTCGTGAAGGGTAGTTATGGTCGGTGGTGGCAATGAGCAATTTTACCATCGCAGTGGGTAGGTGGTGGTGCTAGGCAAAGGAAAAAATAGCACCTAGAGTTTCTATCTCACCAACACACACACACACATACACATCAACGCTCCGCACGACGAAACAACGACAACGCAAGAGCCACCACCACCTGCAGCAAAAAAAAAGCAACAGCCAGTGGCACACTTCAACGAAGCGAAAAACGCAAACAAGTACACCCAAACGCAGCAAGCACAGCAGCAAGATAGATACGAAAAAATGGAAGAAAAAACATGTTGACTTCAACGGTTATGTAGTGTGTGTGTGTGCACAGTAAGGGTGCGTTTTTAATTTTTCGCAAAAGCAACAGACAAAAGCACAAGTGAAGGATGAGAGGCTTGTGGCTTATATGCGTTTATGCGCATCGCAGTACCCTTCGTCTCGAGAGCTTGTCCCTCCTCCCTTTTCTAGAAATCGTATGCTACTACATTTACGTTGTTCAAGGAATGTCACTGATGCTAGGCTTGACATTCACCCAAAAAAACGGAGCTAAAGGCTTGTGGGATCTAAACAACAATCACGAAAGGAAATTGCTACTTATCGAGGGGAATCCATACTACAGCGAGAATATTGCTTCACATCCTGCAGCAAAAAGTACACGCACAGCGCCACCTACGAGGCAGGCAATGGATGCGGGATTGATTGATTAATGAGCGGCGCGCGATCGATCGATTGATTGTTGCACACGCTGGTGGTGGGTGGGAAAATCCTTTGAGGAAAAAGATATTACCGACATCACCCTCTTCCCTCGCCATGTCACCAGGCATCCGCCTTCGCAAGGATGTACTGTGTTTGCGACAAAAAAGAACTTTCGTAGCGTTGGTAGCGACTTTACAAAACGACCCATTGAGCCCGTGCACTGATAAGATAAAGAAATGTTTCATATGCTTTTACCCGCAATGTTCTGCCAACTTCTGGGATGTGTTTAAAGAAGAGTAATTTGGTTTTGTTTTGCGAAAATATAAATCACATAAAAGGAGGAGGAGACAAATTTGAGACAATATATATCAGTTAGAGAACAAGATCAATTACAATACTAATTAAATTTAGTCTTTTAACTGCAGTATAACTGCTTGTAACAGCAGGGTTTAATAACGATTCCTTGCCTGGATGTGAAAAGAAAAGTTCTAAGAACAGAAAATCAGAAAATGCTGAATCAGGTTCAGGAAATTTAATTATTGCAGAAAGTGAAAGTGATAAGATTAAAAAAAATTTAATCGTTTTTTGTTTTTAGAACACGTTAACTAGTGAAGATGAAAGAGTACTTTTGTATTCATTTATATTTTACGAGAAAAAAAAACCATTACGTTTTGAGATTATTTTAAATATTTTACATCAAAAACAGCAAAAACTCATATTTACAACTAGTTGAATTAACAGATGAGATCAATAGTAAAAAGTCATGTTTCTCTGTGTTTCCTCATGGAGTTTTATCTAATTTATATTAAAATTATAATTAACAACAAGAAATTATGTGAAACGTTCTGAAATTATATGAAGCAGTTACTCTTTCCATTTTTTACGTATATATGTTGCATTTTGTTAGATATTTTCTTAGATATTTAAGAATATTTTTAAAATGATCCGTCTAGCTCAGAGATAACAACAAAATCGAGTTCAAGTTTGAACCAAAGTTAATATTTTCTCATTATCATATCATTAAACTCACAATTAAAATTGCAATAGTAATTGCACCATAGAAGAAATATATAAACTGAAAACCCTTAACATCTTATTGAACCAATGATGTGATTACACGCTCACTCACACATACTAGCACGCGTGCACCGGTGTGCACGAGCGGTGGTGCAACCTAAAATTACCAATCACAGAACATGAGGCTGATGAAACGAAAACAACCGACCCATCGTGCCGAGATGTTCATTGATCGCGCAAAGAAGCAAGAAAACAACAGCATACACTTCCCTCCGCGCACAGCACACACACCATCGTACCATACCACCTAATAGCAGCAGCAGAAGCGTGCAATTAAGCGTGTGCAAAGGAGATAGAGAGAGAGAGAGAGAGAGAGAGAGAGAGAGAGAGAGAGAGAGAGAGAGAGAGAGAGAGAGAGAGAGAAATAACCCAAGAGGTCGCCTTGATCGTCACAAATTCTCTAAGCTTTCAAAGTGCATGTGTAACGAGATCGGCTCACCATCGAGGAGACGATTTCTCACGCTCACTGTTCGGGACCGCCGACGATTCTGCGATTAACTCACCTTGAGGAACTGACAACGGCTGCTGCTCACGGCCGGGCTGCTGGGCAGAGGAGGGATTTCCTTTCCGGACGTGCTGAATTTGATCTCTTGGCAGCTCCAGCAGCTGTTTTGCTCGTCGTGAGCTTTTTCGCTTGCATGAGTGATGGCGTTTCGGTGTGTGCGTGTGACTTCGTCCGATCGATACGCCGTCGGTGGTGTGGAGGAAGGTGCACACACGCACCGATGGCTGTGAAGGTGGAAAATCTTTCCACGGCTGAGACAGGGGTATTCTCCCAACACACATACATACACATACGTTTAAAGCACACTTTTACACCATTCTTCTTTTTCGGTGGGCAGAAATGAAGTGCTGTTTTTCTTCATTTTTTTTTTGTATGCAGAATCGCAGCAGCCAACCACCACGAGCTATATACATTTGCGTCACACAGTAGGCAACGGCAACCACGACCAATACACGCGCAATTCTGTTGTTTTTTTTCTTCTACTATCATCGCACGCAGAGCCCCACGCGCGCACACACACGCGCGTACACTTGAAAAGCAAGCGCAGTATATTTAGTCACGACGTTCGCTTGCTGATTACGCGCGGGTTATCACAATTAGAAACGTAACGAAGCACGCACACCCATTCACACACTCTGCTAGAGCACAGCAGCACAGCCCTGTGTGTAAAGGTAGGTAATTGTGTGCGGTGGTGTCGGTGCGTCGTTGTTGCATGACAACACGGATTACGACGACGACACGGGCGACCCGGATTGCGCATTACATTTTGGGGGTCGTACGAGACACGGGGAGAAGCACGACACAATCTCCGACAACAACAACAACAACACCACCACACTTTATACTTGTCACGCGCGCGCAAACACGCAAACATACACGCACACATACACATTCTTACATCCGTGTGCGCAAAACACTAATGAACGAAGAAAACAACATCCTCATCGACCACACCATCCATCCACCATCGCACACACACACACTACTACCAGCGCACGTACGCATGCATCGTACATCGTAGACGGCTTTTTTTTCATTTTCAACACCGATTATTTGGATCACACGAGAATTAAGGTCGTAAGGTGCGAGGCTTGCCTTGTGTCAAGTACGTTTTATATTTCACCACGCGACGTAGTGCTAAAATAATCAACTGTAGGAAATACCAGTTTAAACTGTCACAATTGAACAAACACATTAAACGTTTAATTTTAACACTATTTTTCGTCATTTACACCACATCTTTCCAGCATCGAACCAGACAAAATCGATCGTCACCGATCGCTACCAGCCGCCTTCCGCGAGGTAAACCCAGCCCCGTTGAAGCTTTCGTGAAAAGTAAAGCACACACCACGCGTATTTTTTTTTGTTGTGCTCTCCCTATTGCGCTTCCTTTACCTTACATCACCGTCATTGCCTTGCAGTTCACTCATTGGCAACACACTCATAACCCGATCTCACTCGCAAACCACTAGAATCAAGAGCATTACAAAATGTTGATGCTGAACGTTTCACAGAGCGACAGAAATGTGAAACCGTTTTCTCATTGATTTTTTTTTTAATTTAACGCAATATTCCTTGCTCTTTTTTACAACAATTTTCTTAAGTAATGGATGTTGATAAGTTTCATCCAATTGTTTATGATCTAATCTAATCTAATCTATTGTGCAAGGGATGAAGTCATTACCGAACTAATTATGTTTGGACCGAATATGTTGTTTATAATACATATTTGTATCCCACTATCACTCCAAAAAAAAATGATTATTTTAATTTTCCTATTTCTGTTCGTATTTGTCGTATTATAATAGCTCTATTTCCCGTCTTATTCGGAACCGAAGGACAAATCTGATGAAACATACACAAATCTTGACTCATCTAGGCTCCAGAGCTATACGCAAACACACTACAGACAACTTGGACAATATAATATCCGAGGGAAAATGGAAAAAATATACACCCATGAAACGTAAAGCCCTTCTCTCCCGCCACCGCCGCCGCCACTGCCGCCGCCACCGTCACCACTGACGGTTACGCATGATTTAGTACAAATTGATTTCACAATCGAAGGAAAGAAACAAAGGCAACAAATCTGTGCCGCTTTTCGGTAGGACAGAGGTACACCTCCTCTCCCTTCGAACGTCCATTCCTCACACGCGGACGACGCATTTCATGAGGAACCAAGCCGGGGAAACGCATCATGCACAAAAATGCACACAGCAGCTGAGATACGAGGGCTTGGGGGTTTTGGGTGGTTGTTCAAGTGAGTATCGAAAACATACAAACTCAACAATATCAGATACACATCGCCAAAACGGCACGGAAAACGATCGATACACATAGCCAAAGGCACTGTGTTAGAGTTGATGAACAATTGAGAATGATTGCCATCGCCTCAGAATGTGTGCATGCTGGGAGTCGAAATTATTATGTGGATTAGATGGTAACCGGTAGCTGATATTAGCATTATTCCGGAAAAGAAATTAAGCAACATTCAAGTTCAATAGACCATAAAATATGAAGTAAAACATTTTGTTCAACCTTATGCAGACCTTAGGCAGATAGATCGTTATTATAAAAACCTCAACTGAATCACAAGGAACTTAAATATTTTTGCTCACCATTCCAAAGACAAAGCTTACACGCTTTGCTGACACTGAACAACTAAAACAAAATATTCAGATAAGATTCTGGTTAACTGGATGAATGGATAGGAAGAACTGGATGAATAACTTTCGATTCTCTCATTGAGCAGGAAAAAAACACTATACTGAAACGGTAACAAACAAAATCATAGAGAAGCCTACTGCGCTAGCAACCATAAGAAAGGTACGCACAAAAAAAAAACACACACACACACACACAAATACAAGCGTTACGGCGGAACAGATGCCACTCGTCGTCATGTCTTGCCTGACGCAACCCTGGCCCAACTGTTCGAGGATACGTTTTCTCCCCTAAAGGAAATCCTTTCATTTTCCCCTGCCGTTCCGCTCGCGCCTCTCGGCAAGCCAAATTCGACGAGCCAAAAATTCAACCGAAACTTCTTCTGCCCTTCGGTATCGGAATGCAGCCGGCTGGTGGTGCTCATGCATGTGTGCGTGCGTTTGTTTCGTCCTTCAGCAGTGGCAGCACACTCTCATAACTTCGCTCCTGTTCCTGTTGCCCACATTGTGGGTCAATTTGTGATTGAGGCTGGATGGATGGTTGTTGATTGCGGGACACGTTCAATTTTTGCCTTCCACACGCCGAGCAGTTAGCCTTGGAGCATGTTTTGGATTTTTATCCTCTCCGGTCGCCAAGAGTTTCGAGCGAAGTCTGGCGTGCGTGACACGGGCCTAAATATTGAAGGCAAAAAAACGAAACACACACCTCCACCACCACCGAACCAAATGGACACTCGTTCGAACGTGTGGAACAATCACAGGCCACTGTTGGTGAACACATCATATTCACGATCGGGAGGTGGGTGCTTTTGCTTCGCTGCTCACCGGACGATGCTCACTGGGATGAGCTCACAACCAGTTCGCTCTCACGCGAAGGGCTCCACACAACACAACAGCTGCTGCTGCTGTTGATGCTACTGTTGCCGTGCTGTGCTGTTTGCGGGGGGTTTGCTTCCCAATGTTTTAAGTTATGAACGCGTGGATGTGTGTGTATGTGTGTGTTTCACAATCAAACAAATCCACCGGTGAGAAGCGTTCCGTAGTGAGAAGAAACAGCACCATAGTGAGAGGCTAATGATGGAAAAGACATCAATGAAGCAGTGACCGCGAAGCAGTATACGCACACTGCGCGTTTGGTATCGGTACATACACACTCGCACACATACACACGCAACAACCACGCACATAACCATACACGGGGCTTGTGGGGTCTCCTCTATAATTGGCCTCTATGTAGTGAAACGGAGTCTTATGTATGTGTGTTTTTTTTGTGCGCAAACTTCATTTATGTGTCTTCTTGTTTGCTTCCTTTGCCGTCCAAACAGGCCACAAGAGCACGGCATCGTCGTCACTACACACGTAGTCGTCTACACACACGTCTCACTACGAACACGGCACGAAATTCACATCTCACCTTACCACCTTCTCATTTCCGTTCCGCACCGCTAGAAGCGGATCGAACGAGACTTGTGTTCGCTTGTGATTTGCTGCTAATATGAAAAAGGTGCCTCCCCTCTGATAGTGTCCCTTTCTTTGTGCTTTGTTTTTGGCCGATTTTTCTCGGGTCCGTGACGTTTTTCTTTTACCTATTGCTCCCATCACGCGGTCATACTCGGTGTGAACTCGCGCTGCTCTATCCACAAGCTTTCACCACGGTAGTCACTGTAGTACTTTTTTTGTCGTAACAGCCCATTGCTATGTGTGTGTGTGTTTATGTGTGTGTCACACACCACGTCGGCACGTTCACGAGCCGCTGCATCAAAAATCAGTCGAGCCGAAGATCGACTTAAGGCAAACAAGAAGTTGATATTCTATAATTTGCTGTAAGCGAACACACACCGCCATACATTATACAAACACCAGCGCACATACGGCTGATAAACAGGTAAAGTGGGCTGAACAGCTCCCTCTAGGTGGAGATGGTCAGCAATAAAGACTAGACTAGGTAGAAACAAAATACAAACAAAAATAAATCGTTCAAAAAGAAAACAGTAGCAACAGAGGATAAATTGAGCACACGCATGTATGTGCTTCGATGTGACCGGTCTGTACAC
>JXXA01007928.1:0-11200 GCA_000956255.1 Anopheles punctulatus
GATTTGAATTAAGATTAAATAAATGTACTCAATATTTTTCTAGAACATTTAAACTAATAGGATTCATTTGAAAACGAATACGGATAGTTTTAACATTGGTGGTTAGTGAAACGGTTAAATTAGCAGTTATAGGTTGCTATGACACAACAGCTGTCAAAGTGAGTTGTTTACATACAAAAAGCGGCGGTTATATTAGTATGTAAACAAACCGTTATTCTTCGCAGCCGGCACGCGCACGTTTTTATTTTATTTTTGGCGTCCTTGTTAATTTTAGCAACAAGTGTCCTGTTTTTTTGCGGACGATAATAATAGTCGCACGCAAAGATGGACATGCTAGAGGCAAACATGCGTAAAGTTAGCGACAGTCTGAACAATACCGTTCGGTTAGCGGCAGAATTTGGCGACGCATGTAAGTACCGACCACATCAGCATTTTACCAGGATTGATAATTTCAATGTCTTTTGTGCAGCAATGAAAGATCTGAAACTGTACACTGGACTCGTAGAGCGGCTGTGCGTGATCGAGAGTAAAATGAACACTCATCGGAAAGCATTAGCCAATTCCTGCCGCGAGCAGACCGTGGAAGAGTTCGATAGGGTAAGAAATCTAATCCCAATTGAAACCCCAAACTTTAACGTGATTTTTCTTTTTCGTCATTTTCATTCGTCAATTCAAGCGTTATGAATCTGGTTTCGATAAAAAGAATCCGCAAGTGCGGGGAAACAAACGTTACAAGGAGTTCGTGCAGTACGCCAAACCCCTGCTTAATCCGTCGCATGGGTCGTCAACACAAAACGATAACGACGACGAGATGGTGATCGAGAGTGACGTGAGCAACATGATCGATCCGATTACGAAACGTCCGCTGGAGATTCCGGTGCGCAACAAGCAGTGCAGTCACGTGTATGAGAAGAGTGCGATCGAGGAGCTGCTGAAGCAAAACCCGAGAACACGCTGCCCGGTGATGGGATGTGCTGCCCAAGGATATGTCCAACCGCAGCTGCTGGAGGTCGATGTTAGCCTGCAGCGTCAGTTAATCCAAAGCCGTTCGCTGCATTACTGACCACGATGGTGAGGTAAATTTGGTGGATGAAAGACTGTAAATAAATTCACTTTATTTCCACTAACACGCAATACGGTTTGCACCTTGCGTTTGTACAGCAGCGGGAAACAAGTTTTCAATTTTAAAGCGTTAGTTAATAAAACGATAATAGTTTTCTTATACTGTTATAGTTTTTGTTTTGTAATTACACTATAGTATAAGCTCGCCTTGTTTCTTTCTCGTGTATAACATCAAATTAAATGAATTGCCAAGAAGGAGATGTTTTGCACCTCGCAGTAATCTGTGTTTGCTCATAAATTTAGACTATCAATTTGATTAGCAATCTGTAAGGATCATACATTAAGAACCTCACAGGAACCCATAAAAAAACTCCTCATCCCTCGACGCATGTCAATCTGATTTTCCTTATGAAACGAGAGACTGCTTGAGAGACTTTTTTCCATATGAAACGAGAGATTCCTCTAACTGAACATAATCTTCCATCATCATTCAGGAAAGTATTTTTTATAGCATATTTGGGCTCCACCTGGAAACAAATAGCTCAACTGGTTCCACAAAACTCAAACCCATCTTTGCTATTTGTTTGCACGTCTCAAAAACCCCAATTAGCACGTACCACATTTGGCTCAACTTTCCAGCGCAACAGCCCTCCGACGCACACATCGAGCGAATGAGGCGAAAGTGCATGCAAAATACTAGCAAACATAGTAAAGATAGCTCGGCCCTGTGGCGTTTGCTTAGCTGCTTAGCCCACGTTTACCGCTGGATCGTGTACCAGGTACCAGCACAGTGATGGAAAGCAATGCAACTACACATAGTCGCAGTATTGGCCACCTAACCTTGGTGTGTTCTCGACCGTCAAGGGTCATTATGTATGGAACGGTGCGCAGTGATGACGGTTAATCTACTATTGTGAAGTTCTATTGTGTGGTGATTTAAGCAACTTCTGCACCAGTGTGTGTAACGCTGTTCAGCGTGCTGCTGTTGGCTCGCTCGCTAATGGCTCAAAACCCGGCGACAAACTGGCGGCGCGCCGAGTTGGCCACGAAAATTCGCGCCTCAAACGACGATTGTGTTACCCTCGCTAGCCGTGCACTAGATAAACCCGACCCGATAACGGTCCTGCTTCGCATTCCGCGAAGTTGCGAATGATAAGAATCCGGCCGCCAGGTTAGGTTGGCAAAAGCTCACGGCGAAGGAACTAGCGACGAACGAAGTACGGTGAAACATCATCGCACGGTTTAGCGCATTATTTCCGACCGAAACGTTCAACGTGGCAGAGCTGCCGCGACGAGAGATTCACCGAGAGGTGAAGGTTATACTGTGCATTGTGTGTATGTGTGCTCCTCTGTGTATGTACGCGCGTGTGTGTGTGTGTTTGTGGGCAACTAAAACAGGCAACCAACTGTAACCGAATTCGGAAACGACTGCATTCCGCAGATCGATCGTGTTGCTGAAGTTCGGTAAAGTTTTCGGGCGACGCCACTGGAACCCCTTTAATCCACTCCGATGTGTTATGGAGTCGTCCCAACCCTAGACCAGGAGGCTTACCTTCGTGGGCAAGGTGCTGGCAACTTTCCGATCAACAGGTAACTACCGCCCAGCACTACTCCATCACGGGCACTGGAGGCGATTACTATTCGGTGTGATGATAATTAATCTCTTCTTTTTTATTCAACAAACCCCTCTCGTTTAACGATGTGGTTGGATATCATGTGAGCTAGATGATAAGACAGCGTGTGCCGCGTGCACTGTTAAACGGAAGTAAATATAATAACGACCGAAAGAACAGCTCTGATATACAGTGCTGAGCGATTGAGGCAATATAAACAGCCCAAGAGTTGTTGTCGTGGTTCGCATTTGTATTTTTGACGATAACTTAACTGATCTGTAACCTTGCGCGAGATACCGATGGTTTACCTTTGTGTATATGTTGTGTGACCTTAGAAGGGCAAGATGAGGTACACATTTTCTGCCTAAATGATACTCACGTATATTCGCAGACGAGTTCTCGGTACGGTGGAGTGCGATCTATTTACAGTATAATTGTTTTGTTGTTCGGGGTTCAGTAGTAAGCAATTTAATCCTGCCTGTTAACGAATAGTAGGGTTAGGTGTATAGTGCGAAAGACTGACTTAGGTTACAGGATACAGGACCTCGAGAAATTATAGTCACCGGTTTTAGATCACTTTCACCTCTTCATTTTTTGAGACGTAGTTACTGTCTTACCGATACCAATCGAGACTTGATGACACGAGTTACACAGTCGACGGAGAGAAATTGAAACACTTGCAAACTGGCTTAACCTATGGTTACTTATCTGAGGCAAACTTTATCCAGATCTTTAAATATCGAGATGTTCTCTACAATTCTTAAGGTCGCTAAAACTTACCCCAATAATTTATCAACACACGTGCGTTTTCCAGTCAGCTCTTCTTTGCATTTGTGTGGTGCTGTGGCTAGATTCGGTGCGGCTGGTTTCCATAGTAACCGAGGGTTATGGAGCCGTATTGAACGTGAACGCAGGCGCACTTACGTACGATTTTCGTTTTGATCATTGGTTCAAAACCAAGCAACATATGTTATCGTCAATGAGCACTTTTTGGACTCCACCAGCAAACTGGTTCGGAACGGAGCAACCGAGCGCCGGCCGGCCGGAGGTGCACGCATGGTTTTGCATCCTTAATGCGATGGCACCAAACATAGGAAAAATATTTTTAAATTTCACGATCGCATCGTGGCGCGTCGTGCCGATCGGTAGGCACGCCGTGTTAAATAAAGACGAATTAAGGAAAAGCGAACGGAGACGAAAATGAGCAAACTTTCGTTGTCGGTGCGTTAATTTGTTGTTTCGCTTGCGTGGCAGGAAGCGGCAGGTATGCGTGGATGATTTATTTTAAAACCACCGCACACACTTCTGCGGGGAAGTGGGTTTTTGGTAAAAAATGTGTTTTTTTTATTAACATTTTTTTTAAAATTTGCTTTATGATAAGAGAAGCGTGAGTCGTTCCACTTTTGAATTGGTTGAAATTTTAGGTAAACGTATGTCAACACATGAAAATGTGTGCGATGTGTAGCCGCGTGTACCAGTTCGTGTGATCGCCAGTGTAAGAACGTGCCGACTCGACGCAACTGCCAAACAATGCCCGTCGAATTCGGGTAATTGTGCGTGTAAAGCGAGAGAGAGAGGAAGCGTTCGAAGTCCTCGCTTGGGCTAAGCATCGAGGCAGCCATAGCCCGGCAACCGGCTAGTCAGCTTGTCTTCTTTCGGGGTGAAACGCATCCGCAGCATCTCGGTGCACACTAGGACCGGTCGTCCGATCGATGATGAGATGATTTATTTTCAGTACCAATTTCGCACCGAAAGGACTGATCACGTGGGGAGACTGGTGCAGCGACAGAACAGGTTTAACTTTAAGCTTGATAGTAAGCAAAACAGAAGTGAACCGAATTTGTAAGTAACCTAGTGGCGTGGAGCAAAACGAAGAAAACAACGGTCGTGCTATTGTACTATAATCAATGTGCATGGTGGACAAGGCACGGTGCACAAGTAGATGTCAGTCTCAAGCGTAGGACATACACGTGGTGTGATTAACTGCATGCATAAGTCACATTGTGACCAGTCTCTAGTGACCACCATCACAAGTTCAAGTGCCCTACACCACGTTCCTAAGTGTATAATGCTTCCAAAACTATAGATGAGCTTATCCGTTTAAAATCATATGCCCAAATGCATTATCGAAATGATTAGCTAACTAATTGCGTATCAGTTTAGTGATTAAGAATGCTAGTAAGTAGCACTAAGCAAGACAGTGAGTGGAGGTTGAACGTTTGATATAATATTACTCATTACAAAGATGAATATCAGGAAATGCTCCTTATCAGCTCAGGACAATCAGGGAATATACGCGCAGACATTGGAAATCTAGAAAGGCATCAGATCGTTTCCTGCCTCCGTCACTTCTGCTTTACGACCACTTTCACACTACCTCCATTGCTGTCTCACAGAGGCTTTATACGCTATGTATTTCCACAGCCGCTAGTATAACCGGTCTGTTGTATACGATTCACACACGAAAGGAATTGTCAGAATCTGAATGTCTGTTTATTCATCGAGAAAGGTGCCGAACATTTTCCGGGAATTTTATAACCAATTATTTAACGTACAACGCGAACGAACGGCTAGAACTTCACCGAGAGCTTTGCTAGCCGTTCTTGACATAAGTGTTGCACTGTTTTGTTAAAAAAACTGTCGAAAACTGTTTGCTTTATCTGCTTATTCCGGTTAAATTCGCTCGCAGCGCATCTCAATGTGTGAATTAGATCGCTTTCATTCAGGGCATTCGTTTGTTTGCCAATTACAACTAAATGCAGCATGTTGTAAACCGACGGGAACGGGCATGTTATCAATACGGCTGCCAGATCAACCATACTCTAATTGAAACAAATTTTAGCAAACAAACAAAAAAAAAAGTTCATTTTTGAGGTTATCACACGGACGCCGTTAATGTCCGAGCAGAATCCGAGAGGTCAAATAATTGCCGCCATTACGTATTTGGGTAATGGCGTCGGGTTTTGGTTTTTTGCTTCCCGCTTTCCATGCACATCATTCGAATGCCACATATGGGGTTTAGATTGCCTGCTGGACGTCTTAAAAACACGTGCTTTAGTGTAATCTGCTCGCTACATCTCGGTATGCCGGTTTGCCAAACATTATTCCCTTATCGTCCATTGTTAGCGATAGTTTCGACGAGCCGTGGGGCCATAACTGGGGCAACTGGGCGCTTGTGTGTTTACTCACAGACTGATCAAGTTCAAGGTTATCGAGCCGTTGGTTCGATGACCAACTCGTTACCACATACGCGATTTATTGTGCCAGTGGTGTCGCGAACTATCGGAAACCTGTTTGCGCAAAGCAGTCAAAACCGTCTGCTAAACGGTGTTCTCCTCATTCCAGGCAAGCCTCACCGCGAACGTTGTCCGCCGTGACACGGTCGGTACTGCCCCAGGTACGCCTGATACGCATCCAGCAGTCGGACAACAACACACCCCCAACGGCAGCACCACCGACGACGGTGGCCAACCACCATCGGCCCACCAACTAACTACAGGTCGGTGCGTGGTGGGCGGTTGATCGTCAACCCCCCGTCCAGCCCTTGCCCAGCTTCCATCGGTTATCAACCAAACCGGCGAGCGCGCAGGGAGCCGGACCAAACCGGTATTCTTCTTCGGCCACCATTAAATCCCGGTGGGGAAGAGTGAGTAATTAAGCAACGAAAAACACATGTACACCATGACAGCGACAAGACTACCCCGAGGACACTGCTGACCGGTTGTGGTGTGTTGCCGGTGGGGTCTCACCATCCCAAAAACTAGCAGCCACCCGTTACGACGAAGAAAAACAAAACAACAAAATAATAATAATCAGAATAAGAAGAAAAAAAACCAGAACCACAACAACGGGCGGAAAATATTTGCATGCTGCTAGGACAACGTACTGCTTTATTTCGTCCAATGTTTGCCTCCCCCATCTTCCGTCCACAAATTCGGTTATAAACAATACATGCAAGCATAATCCACGCGACGCCCACAGCCTCCCGAGCGCAGCGGTATAAAAGACGGGCGCAGACACGGCAGCGTCATGTATTATTTGAGCCGCCGCGTGCTTATCATGTTGACGTCCAGTGTGCTGATCACGACGATCGTTTTCCTCACCGCGTACGGCGTGTACGGGGCGCCCTCGTCGGCGGAGGACCTATCGGCGGAAACCGACGATGCCGGTGACTTTATGGGCATCCAGGGCCGTCGGCCTACGATCGAGCTGAAGCAGGTGCACGCGGTAAGTGCCGGACGTACGGGCAGCAGCGGGTGATGGCACACTGTAATTCCTACTTTCGTGCGAGCCTAAACCATCGGGTCCAAGCGGAACGTGCACATTTCTGTACGGTCTGAATATTGTACGGTGAGGTGGAACATCAACTGTATAGCAACTGCTTCACACATCGATTAGACATGATCGAGAAGCAATCTAGGAAGTATTTCTTATCAGCCCAACGATCGAAGCAATCAGACAAGACGGTTGGAATGTAGACTGCGCATCCAAACTGTTTCATCGTTTACCTTCCTACCTCTCCACACAGTTCTTCCGCCATGGACAGCGCACGCCAGCCGACACGTACCCGAAGGATCCGTACGTGAACTATACCTTCGAACCGTACGACTGGGGACAGCTGACTAACGTAAGCAAGCTGGAGCCGAAGGCCCACGGTACCGTATCGTATCTAATTCACCCCAACTTCCACACGTGCTCCACAGAAAGGCAAATTCTCCATCTACGCGGAAATCGGCGAATGGCTTCGCAACCGCTACGGTCGCTTTGTCGGCGAGACATACCGAGCGGCTAATGTTCACGTGCAGACGACTGGTGTTCCGCGTACGCAGATGTCGATGCAGCTCGTACTGGCCGGTCTCTTCCCGCCGGAGGGTACGCCCCTGCAGTGGAACCGCCGCCTGAACTGGCAGCCGATACCGTATTTCAGTGAGCCGCTTAGCCAGGACACGGTGAGATAGGACGTTTTCCTTTCTTTTCTTTTTTAAGACAATCTCGTAATGCCCTGCTTCTCTGCAGCTGCTGCTAGTACGCGTTTCCTGTCCGCGCTATACTGAAGCCACCCAGGAAATGTTCAAAGCACCAGAAATTGTGAGCCTCCTCAACGCCAATGAGCAGCTGTTTGCGAATCTCACGAGCATCACCGGACTGAAGATCGCGACCCCGGATGACGTGCAGTCGCTCTTCAGCACGCTAAAGGCTGAGGTAAGTGTGTTCGTCTCCAATTTTGTCGCCAAAAAAAAAAAAATGATTCCCCAACTTTCAACCTATTTGCACAGTCCGAGTACGGTCTGAAGCTGCCCGCCTGGACGAAGGCCTACTACCCGGACAAGCTGCTGCCGCTGACGAAGAAAAGCTACGTGATGAGCGTCTACAACGACGAGATGAAGCGCCTGAAGGGTGGCCCGTTCCTGCGCAAGACTCTCGGCGAATGGGAGGCACTGATCGCGAACCCGACCGGAACGCACAAGAAGATCCTACTGTACGCCGGGCACGACTCGACCGTCGTGAACATCCTGTCCACGTTTAAGGTGTGGGATGAGGAGGAGCTACCCGACTACGGTGTGATGGGCGTGCTGGAGCTGTACCGCGATAGCAGCACCGGCCAGTACAGCGTGGCGGTGCATCAGAAGCAGCTGGGTCAGCGTTTGCAGCGCCTCACGATCCCCGGCTGTACGCCGCTGTGCCCGATCGAACAGCTGCAAACCCTGCTGAAGAGTGTTATTCCGACCGACTGGAAGCAGGACTGTGTGGCGAAAAATCCCGACACCGTTGAGCCGCCACCGACGGGTCCTTAGGATCGCCTGCTGCCCGTTCTAATAATAATGGAGTGAATCAAACTAGATACTAGATGCCTTTGAATAAATTATAGTTGCGATAGGTGAAAAATGTTAACCGAATATGATTAAAATGCATTCTTTATTCCGATTTCCTCCGTGCCGCTTTCCGGCAACCTTTCCATACTTCAATCGCCGTCGTTCCGTTCCATTCCACTCACCAGTTGTTGTTGTCGGTGAAGGTACTACGCGATCGCTTCACCTTCGTCCAACTGCCACCGTCGTCATCATCATGCTGGGTGTCATCGGTGGGCGTTGCTGACTGCTTACCACCACCCTTGCGCTTTCGATTCGGCTCGGACGTGCTGCTGGTACCCTCTACTTTTTGCTCTTCTTTTTGTCCTTCGTCTTTACCGTCTGCTGGTTGGACTGATTGGTCGCGTCGCATTTCTGCTGGATCTCCGGTGCTAGCACAACCCGCACCGATTCGTCCTCGTTCAGTATCAGCGCGCTATAAAACAAAAGCACGCACACACACACACACAGCCGAGAAGCAAACCATTAGTTTGAACACGAACCAAGCAGTTGTTTGGAGATAGGACGGAGCACAGCACACAAAGTTAGAAAAATGAAGGTATGTACTTGCAGTTTCATTTCGGTAAACTGGGCAAAGCTGTACACTTTGAAGCCGGTATGGTAGCCGATCGTCTTCAGCACCGAGCTCGCTGCAATCCGGTTGTTTAGCGACACAAACGCGGAGGTTTTGTCGAGCCAGCTAATGCGCACCGGACCGAACGGTTTGAACTTGCTCACTATATCAGACCCGCGCCAGGTTTCCGGGAAGGTGACGAAGAATATGTGATCGCGGTTTTGGGAGGCTGAAGGGAGTAGGGAAGTTGGATGTATAAAACAGTATTTTGCTTTCAAACTTGTCTCCACGTCTACGACAACTTACGTTCCTTCCCATTGAGGTTGATATAACTGACATCAGTAAGGCGGGTAATGAAAATTCTGAAACGGTTGAAAGTAGTTGGGTGTTTTGGTGCAAGTGGAACGAATGTAGTGCAAGCAATGTGGTCGTACCGATTTATGTAATACTTTAAAACGGTGTTTTTAGTAACCTGCGTCAGATCCGTTTTAAATCGGCTTACTAGCCCCAAAAAACAAATCCCTGTCAGGTAGGCGTCGTATCCGGCTTCGTGCTGGTTCTCGATTTCCACTTTGTACTGATGTTCCGGCAGCTCGGGGTGTACGGGGGGAATGGTAAATGGTTCCTTGCTTACTGCATCGTACACGTGCGCCAGTACCGATGAGTT
Organism: Anopheles punctulatus; assembly: GCA_000956255.1. Classification (NCBI taxonomy): domain Eukaryota; kingdom Metazoa; phylum Arthropoda; class Insecta; order Diptera; family Culicidae; genus Anopheles; species Anopheles punctulatus. The sequence goes on from JXXA01007928.1 coordinate 9,766, forward strand.
CACGTGTACCTTAATCTCCGCGTTCGTGCACAGATACTTCGTATCTAGAAGGCTGACGTGAAAGGATAAACCTGTAACAACCTGGAACCACGCACTCAATACCACCCCGATATGCTTACTACGGGAAATATTCCTTGGTGAACTTTTTGAATTCCTGATAGTCCGTCGGCAGTGGTTTGAAGAATTGCCGCAGCACGTACATCAGATCCAGCAGCATGTTATGACCCACGATCAGCTTCCGGGATTTGGACAGCTCCTGCAATACCAGTGACAGCCCTATGTTTGTTTCAAGATCCTCGTTTTCTTTTGCCCTCCGCTCAGCATCTCGTGCCTGCTCCTCTTCGAGCGTTCGCTTTCGCTCTACTTTGATGCCTTTACAATTGTTCTCGAGCGTTACTGTGGCGGTGGACACCTTGCGCTGGTAAAGCTGTTCGATCATCTGATAAACTAGTTTACGCTGGAAAGCGTTGCAGTTGCCAATGATGAGCTCGGTCTCGTCAGAGCTCAAGAACTTTTCGATTTTGGCTGCGGTGTCGTCTAGCAGCTGTTGACTTTCCGCCGGAACTGGGATCAGGAAAGCGTCCGCGGATGCTTCCGCCGTTTCGTTCATGCTTTCCTCTTCCGCTGTCACCAGTATGTTGGCCGCACGCGTTGCCTGACGATTCTGAAGATCCGCCCGGTAGCGCTGTTCGTCGGGTTCGTTTACGTACGACAAACCCTCACGAAAGAGCTTGTTAAAATCGAACCCGTTGTCGGCAAGAAAGCGCATACTCTCACCCAGGCAGCTAAACATATTCGTACGACCCTTTGGGTAGCAGTAGAAGTTGTAACATTTGTACGAAATGTGCGGCATCTCGTCCTGCTTGTCTTCGGCCGGAGGTACCACACGGAAAGCGCACAGCCCAAACTGTATTATAATGTGCTGCGAAGCGCCTTCGAGCATCTTCAGGTACACCTCTTCCGGTGTATCGAACGGGAAGATGGTGCGGTCGGAGGCCAACCCGGTAAACTCACAGTCCATTGCGAAGAACGACGCATTCCGTATCGTTTCCCGTATGGAAGGCAATTGTTCAAGAAAATCTGAAAATGAAAACGGCGAACAGAATAAGTGAAATTAAATGGGAAATGCACGTGAAGGTTGGTTAGGACGAGTTTGTTACTATTCTGTGTAATATCCATTGATGAAAATTAGTTACAATGTTTAGACGAAATAAACGTGCGCGTTTCGTAAACAGTAAACTTCACTTCCCTACAAACAACCCGGCAAGCAAAAATCGACATAATTTTTACAACTGTCGAACCATGGATTACAGTATACTTCCTCCCACCCCTTCGGCTCGGAAAAGTCGACATAATTATGTCGACTTTTGCGTGCCGGTACGGTAAAGTATAGCAGTGTTGCCATGATAGCAGAACTATATGGTAAAAACGACAT
>JXXA01007930.1:0-12185 GCA_000956255.1 Anopheles punctulatus
GACAGGCACGGTGGAACTGAAAGTGTCCTGCCAATTTCATCTGTAGTCTGGATGCAAGACGGCTTGGTTTCTCAACGCTTGACCTGCAGAGTCTTTATCTTGTGCGTATGACATACGATACAGCCTTTCGTCAACCACAATCGAAAGCGGCTGCTTGCGTCAATAGGACTTACAACCTGACCTTTCTGGAACTTCTCATTTTCTCGATCCACCTTTCGACAAACAATTATGCTTAGAACTACAACGATCGACCCACTCGCAAAATGTTTGATTGATTGCCGTCAGCATGCACGCACGCACCGGGTTCGTCGCTTGCACGTTCGTTGTAGACTAGCGTTCGTTTAAATTGGCTTAAAATGGTTTGCTTCAGCGTTGGCTGCTAGTTGCGCTAATTAAACCCACCATCGAGCCATTGGAAGCACGGGAAGAAAGTGGTTCTACAGGTTCTGCACAACACAGTTTTGGTAGGATGAAATAAAAACCAGAACATTCCCCATGAGGTACTAGACCATGAAACCAAAAACCCACACCACACGTCTTATTATTTTTTTTCTAGTCGAACGCAATCCGATATCGCTTGAAAGCCGCTGTTGCGGCTCGCAGACATCAATAGCGTAAATAAATGTATCTTGGCCGGTAAAAAGAGTCCCGAGTCTCTTGTCGGCACCCGCTCTTCCACTGTCCTTTCCTGCTCTTAAAAACGCCACCATTCCTAGAACCTCCTCCAGAGTCTTCCCGGTTTCCAAGCAGATTGGATTGCTCGAATCTTGCGTAACTTAACGCGTGCCCACACGGTCTTTTGCGTGAAGTGTGCACCACATGTTTCCCTCTCTTTCCTCTCCACCTCCGGCTCTCAGCTAATGTCCCTAACTACCTGGGTCGTGAAAGAAATTAGATAATTCATATGCGCTATCCTTATAATTGCGGAACGTTAAAGAGCGTCCTCCCGTTTTAAATACTCCCAGCGACTCGCGGGTAATTATGACGGCCTGGATATTTTCACCCCTTTGCGCTCCTTACCTGATGCCTTCGACATTGAAGCCATCGACACCGTTCAAGTGTACTGCCGCTCAATCAAAACTCAGTAGGACAGCGTGTAAGTCGCGCTCGCGGACACTCGCGTTCAGTGAGGAAGGCAGGGAAGATTATCGTACGCACACGGGAAAGAAAAGAACACGCTTCAAACAACCTTTCAAAAACCGTCATAAACACACCGTGCCGAGGCCAAGGTTGTTGTGTTTAAGAAAGCTTTTTGACCACTTTCTTCACATGCTGCGACACGATAAAAAAACGGATTAAAAAAGGGTTAAGAGAGGTGCGCTGCGTTAAGGGTGAACCCATCTACAGAGCCAACCGATGCAGAACCAATCGAGTCCCTTATCAAATGCGAAGCATGCCCGGCGTGTTTCGACAGGCCTAATAGAGCTGTACGAGCAGTGTACACAAAAAGACCCCACCGTGTCGGTTATGAGTTTATTAGGGAAGCGTGTCTTTTTGTTGTTGTTGTGTGAGTACATTTTTATTCCTTTTCAATGAGGAAATAAAAAAAAACCGTGTCGATAAAGCAATACAAACAATCGCACCGACAAAACGAGCGCAACCAGAAGAAGTGGGATAACTGTTCACACCTCCAGAGAGAAACCATGTGGCATGTGGGAGCATGATTAGAAATTCGTTCGTAGCAGCTCGTGATTAATTAAAAGGAAATAAAAAAAAACTGCTTTTCCTTCGTTGAACATTAAAAAGCGATAATTATGGCAACGAGAACGGCAAGATCGCTAGATCGAGCTGGTACAAAAACACGAAAACAAACTAAATTCCAATTTCCTTATCCCATGCACCACCCATGCAGAACCGGCGGCTGGGTGAAGCAATTATCCGACACATCTACTCGCCCGCTCGGTAGCGCTCGAAAAACAGACGTAGAACAAATTTCAATTAAAATCCGCCTCCGTGGTAAGGGTGCGGAAATTTGTCTTTTCTTTACCCTCCCAGCTTTTTCTTACCATCAAAGCACGCTTGAACGATCCGAATCGAATCGTCACCGAGGGAGGTTCGACACCGGGGTGGTGCGATCCTCAGCAGCACGTCCAGCCCGTGTCCGGACCAACATTTGGGATCGTAAGTTTTCAAATAGAGTCATCACAGCGGAGGATGTGGTAATTACTCCGGGAGACACCCATAAGGTGTAGCGAAGACACTCGACACGGCCCTGGTGGGTAATGCGACTCCCTCTGCTCGCATCACCAGTTCCGCTCCATTTCTTCGGCATGGACATCCGATTCGATCGGAATTCCGTGTCCGGTCCGTGGGGGCTCATTAAACGTTCCCCCCCAGAAGGTGTTTAGAACACTCGCGACATTCGTTCACATTCCTTCCACGGTGTTTCGGGCGGATCTTATGTAGAGCCGATCGTTCTAGCGTCACCCGAATCCGGCCGCCTAATTGAATGGAGCGAAATGAATTAACGCTGCTGGATGGAGCGGGAAAATGGAGGGACACATGGCACCAATGTACATTAGACGATGGTTTAGTTAATTTTGCCCTCTTGCCGGGGGTTTCATTTCTTCTGTCCCCACGGGCAATATCGATTCCGGGTCCGCTTCGGGTCCCGACTTTGTTCGATCACGCGATCAATTTTGCACACGACGGTGCCGGTTACTTTTGCTTCCATCGGGTGCCGTTAAACTACATTTTTAGGTATCACGCTGATCGATGCCAAGTTTTAGGTCAGGCGTGTCGCAAAAATTTGTAGCGGTAGCGAGATAGTTTGAAACTTCGAAGCATCAAAATATTGTTCGTGAGCGGTTTTCTAAGTATTTTTCTCGTCAGGTATAAAAGAGCTGTTTGAAATTAATTTAAAAATCGTATCTAGTCTGCTATGACAAATATAAAAAAAATTCGGCTCTACGATTCTAGGATCTCATTGCCTACATCCAGGCGTTGACCTTCTCCCATAAAGTTTTCAAACACCGTTGGCACCGTATCCAACAAAGGGGCGTACATCTCTCACTCTCTACTAAGTGTTAAAAGCTATGCTATTCAATCATCAAGCAGGTCGAGCACGCACGCTCAAAAAAACAAAACACCCACAATGCACCGTTAATCTTATCTTTCATCGAATCATCTCCCAAAGGTGTCGATCGTCGCTGGCCAAAATCCGCGATCCGATAATCGCAAAAATCACGATCACGATCTTTCTACGATAAAGCTACGTCCCTCCCCCCGAAAAACGCCCACTATCGCCTCCCACTCAACAACGCACGGACATTATGGAGCACGGCTCCAAATTTGGCTACAAGTGCAAAAGTCATGGCTCGCTCAACAAAACAGCAACTTCATCGCACCACTCAGCGCGCGAGAGCGTGCCAGGTGCAAAAGGAGCGCAAAAGGTAATGATAAGCAAATAATTATTAAAATATAATGAAGTAATTTGCTACGCTCCAAATATTGCACAACCCGCACCACACACGCCCCGGTTGATATTGGTCCGACAGGAGGCAGGCAGGCTCGAGGATGAAACATTTCCATACCGCCATCGCACTCTCGATCATGCTCGCCGTGCCAGTTGAAGTTTGAAGCAAAACAAAAAAAACGCCTCCTTCGTCATCCTCATCATCGGCTGCTCAGCGTGATCGTCGTTAGCTTTTTGTGCGAAATCACCACTACCACCACCACTGCTGCCGTGGTCGAGCGATGCGAGATGGGTCTAGCCCCCTTTCGGCGCGCCGTTTGGGTTCGATTTCTACTTAAACGATGAGGTTGTTGCATACAAAAATAGGAAACGATCGGCGAGCAGCGCTGCTTAAGCAGGCGTTGAGCCTAAAACAAGCCACACTTATGGCTTTTGTGGTTAAATCGTGGATAATGCATCGCCTCCACCCCGTTTCGGGCAAACATCTTCATCCACTCTACACCCGGCAGCCGAAAGGATACGCGTGATGAGACGGAAGCGAAGCGATGGTGTTATGTTCGCTTGTTTGGGCCAAAGTTACGGAACGCAACGCAGGGCGCACGCACAACCAGGCAGGTGCGCGAATTGCAACGGGCAGGACGACCCTGCGCTGGCTGTTTTGTAAGAAAACAGTAACGCAAACACACGCACAACAGCATAACGCAGTGTTTTGTTTCTTGTTGGTTTGTTTTCATCTTCCCCTTTGCATGCACGCCGCACGTAAGAACATTTTATTCATCGCCGGAACGCCAAACTAATCATATTCAGCGCGGAGAAAGGTTTAATTGGGACTGCAGGAATGCAAACAGCATTGTTAATGTTTCTCTTTTATTTTACTACGGTTAAGAGTTTTCTTTGTTTTGTGCCACCATCATTATGGTAATGAGCGTCGGCTGTGTATGGTGTGGTTCTACATAGTTGGTGCTCGTTACGGACCTACGCAGCAAATTAATGAAATGCGCAGACCCGATGGGTAGTAAAATGATTGTTATTAATTGTCTATCGAAAGCATCAAAATTCTCAAAAAAGATTTATTAAAAATTAAATTAAAATTTCAAACTAAACCAATAAAACATCACATTGATATTTTTACCTTTTTTCAGCTAATCTCTGATCGTTTTTTTCGAATCCAACGAATCGCAATCATATGTCCCGAAGCAGCGTAAAAAGGGAACTTTACGATTACTGCCATGCATCCCAACACTTCTCGGCAACATCAGAAATCACCACCTTTCGGACACACTTGCAACGAACGGAGCGAAACAACGATCAGCACCGATCGAACGCCATCGATATGACCGGCCGAGGAAGTAAGCGACGAACCCGTATGAAATGGAAAAGCACACGATCCTAATTTATCTTCCCTTCTCCATCGGAGGAATGGAAGAGTGGAAAGAGCTGCTTTAATTGAAAGTTTACTGGCAGTGAAACGTTTACGGTGCTAATCTGGAGCTGATCGCTCATTTATCAAGTGTTGGTGATGAGAGTTTTGAACGAGGCTCGAAGTAAATGGAAAGGACGATACAATTCCAGTTGAAAACCAAATATCGCTCCAGAATCGCTTTCATAGCAAAAATAAAAATCATTATTTGTTTTCGAATTTCGAATCCATTTATGTGTGAACGAAATTGAAATTTATGGAATAGTTTTTAACATATTTAAACAAATTTCAAGATCTTATTTTAATATTGTCAAACTATCAAGTAAATTATACCATTTTAATAGATTTATCAGGTTTTTAACTATCATGCTCATTTAGATTGTTTGGTCAGCTTGACTAATTAACAAAAACCACCCAGGAAAATGGTGACTAAACGGAATCATCAAATTCACAAGTCATACTACTTTATTTTTCCACTTACGGAAGGAAGTGAACAAATTTATATACCTCACTAGATTGGATCACCTGCAATAGTGCGTACGACCCTCTCATTTGGCTTAGCGCCTAATATCGATTGCCATCAAATCAGTCAAAAATTATCTCCCAACCAATCACCCCAAAATACGGCACGTGAGAAAGAGATCACTTTCACGGCTGGTGAAGGATTCCGGGTTGTCAACCGCAAAGGTTTTCTCGAAAAAAAAACAAACAAAATAAAATATGTCGCTCTACGCAGTGCAGCCACTGTTGGTGGGAATATGGTGCCAATCAAAATACCGTGCTCGTGCTACACCAGAATCAACATTCCGTCCGGGTGAATGTTGTTTCTATTGATGCATTTTTGAGCCAGCGATAGTTTCATTTTCCACCTGTCAATGGGCGCAATTGACAGGTTTAGGTTTTTGATCCGTTTTCTATCCACCATCGCTTTCCTACGCGCGCTGATTTAGTTTTTGTCTCCGGCCATCGCTGCGGTGTGCGGTGAATCCGGCCGGTGAAGAACATTATCAGTAGCGGCAAAGCAAAACATGCCCACCAGCCTCAGCCAGTTCGTCGCCTCATCGCTTTCGTGCGAACAAATCGTCACGATTCCGCCATAACATCGGGCGGATCGTTTATCGTGCGAATGAAAAGTGAAAACCCACCCGGCCCGCCCACACTCGATTAGGTGCGAATTTTCCTGCCCTTTCCCCGGCTGCAGTGAACATAAGTCACGGTATGCGACACCCGTGCAAGCCGAACGAAAACAAAAAAAAAAACAAAAAATGATCCCTACGGGTATCGGGTGCCGGAATTTCGCTTTATTTCCCACCCGTGCACCGACGGGATTGAGGCTCTCCCTCGAGCGTAACTAAATGTCACGGCGTGCACATGTATCCAGTGTGCAGAAAGGGCATCATCAAGCGCCCTGCAATCCGTGGAAGAAAACGACGGTTCTGCTGTGTGAAAAATGCATCCCCCCGCTGGGGGCCAAGGTGATGAGAACCTGTGCGGTGTCGAGTGTGTGTGATTTTATTTCTATGTGATCTCCCTTCCCGTCTCCCTCGCAAACTTACCTCAGCGTCTAGGTGCGGGACTAATTACTGCATTGTATTCTAAGTTGCCATCTGCGACCGATCCACACTACACCACACACGAGGAAATTCGCTAACTAGATCACTACCGGTGACGACCGCGCACCTGCCGGCTTCCTTTCGCTTTCTCCAGTCTGCCCGTAGTCTCGTCTTTCCCCGATGACTTTTGCTTTTGCTTCGTTTTGTTTCTGTTTTTTTATATTCTTCTACTTCACTTCACGTGCACTTTACGATATTCTTATGCGCTCGGAAACTTGGGAACGGGTTACAGTTCTTTTACTAGCCGCAGACTAGACGACTAGCAGGGCCGGAACAGCAAGAGAAGATGATATCCCAAGGCCTTCTACGATCGCTTCTAGTCGCTCTCAACAATGGCAGTGCGTGTTAGGTTGCTTCGAATGCCCCGCCATTTGTGGGAAGAAAATGTGCATTCAAAGTGAAACTGAAACTTGAACGCGGTGAAGTAACACGTTCATGCACACGTTCATTTTGTTCTACCACAACGTGTACGCCTTGTTTAACGCCAAATTTTTGCAACACCCAGGGCCAATTTTCACTCCATTGCTGTCGTTAAACATATTTTGCACCGAAAGTCGTGATTTTTTAGGCGAGCCAAATTTCACCGGCTCGATGCACGTTTCACTTTTCGCTATTCAAATTAGCTCACGAGTTGGCGACGTGTTGGTTTGCTTCGTTTTGCCCTTGCTTTTCTTCCTCTGAGCGGGAAGTTTTTTCTGTTTTTTTTTTCTTAATTTTACGATCAATAAATCACCAAAAGCACACAAAAAAGGCGGAAGCAAATTTGATCGTGATATGCTCTCTCTTTCTGTTGCCAAAAACACACATACACACTCGCGAAAACCGGATACGGGAAATGCAAAAAACACAAAACCAATCGAAATGCGACAAACGAAGCGGCCGAAAGGCGCAAGCGAATCCACGGAAGTGACAAATTTCGAAAGGAAAGACACAGTCAGCTCCCGACGAGTTGACGGCGGGAAGCCCGGCTTCACTGCCCGGACAGGGAGGGCGCCGATGATAGGGTGAAAAGAAGTCCGTCAAGGCCGCTGGTCGAACGGCGAATGCCGTACCGTGCGCCAAGACGCCACTGAAGAAGGTGGCCCCACGATGGAACGGTCGACGAACGAGTGGATCGGTGCGTGGATGGGGAGATTCGGAGGAAGAGTTGGGAGGTTGCGAGCTGTTTGGGTGAGATTTACAGCGTGAGGAAGGTGTAAGAAGGCGATGCGATGATTTCTCATTTCACCGCGCTTCGGCGGGCGTTCGTTTGCTTCGTGCTATGGAAGGAAGGTTTTCATTTGGCGCCCCTTCGTTCGTGAGTGACTTGGCTTCGGATTTTTCGTTTCTTTTCACCAGCTCCAGAGCATCAGTTGGTCTCACGATGCCTTAGAGTGCGGTTCGTTTGCGGTTGTTTCATACTAACGAAAGAATTGTGCGTCCGATGAAGAGACGAACGCATTCAAATATTTTTTTAAATATATTGCATCGTTTTGGGATATTTCTTAAAAGAAAAAAAATATTCCAGCAAATGTAAAAGATATTTTGATTTCAGTAATGCGAAAAAAACTAATAATGTAAAAGCATATAAAATGTACTGAATTATGTAAAGCATATTCAGAAATGTACTGGAAAAAATCATACTTAGAACGCTTAAATTCTTGTCGTAAAATCACTCTTCCCATTCGCATTCAGAAACATGTTTCAACAGGTCTGCATCGATCGTCGTCTTCAGTGGAAGTAACGTTACGATCACCGTCGCTGCTTTCTAAACTCCCGACAAACTTGTCTTCGGCTGAGCAAAGATCCGAACACGATGAGTTCCCCTTGAAGAAAGAGACGACCGTATATCCCAACATCAGCTAAGAACCACTCGTGAGAGATTCACCAAGACAAGCAAAATGTGGAGAAAGGAAAGAAAAATTGAAAATGATTTAATTTATCCAGCCATCATTACGCAACCTGATAACGACATAACGCCCGAGCGTCAGGTGCGTTAAATGATAATTTCCCTTTAGTAGGTTATACGTTCTGTACTGCAAAAATGTTCAACTTATATGCACTAAAGCCCATTACACGCCGGTCAATCTATTCAAATAAATTATTATTTTTTTAAATTATTTTAAGTTTTAAATGAAAATGCTTACATAATTCCGTACATTGATATGTCGCGCAGTGCAGTATGATTTATAAAAAAATGAATTAGATATTTAAATTCTTTTCATTTTTTATTATTCAGTATTTTTCCTTTTCTTCCAGCAACACTGGGCCACTTTTCTTCCGTAATAGCCACCACGTCAAGATTACCGTACATCATACCGGATTCTAAATTACGCAAAGCAAAAAAAAATCGGTAGGTAGCGAACATACGGCGATGTAAGTACACGAAAATTGCTTCCCTTTTGCACTTCCCGATACATGAAATGAGAAATAGGAGAAATTACCGGAGTAGGTAAAGTGCGTCAAACGCGAGTATGTACATGCGTTATGGCGCTGATCCATTTCTGACGGATGAATCTAAGCCCAGTTGGGTGTGGTTCAGCATCTACACCACAACCAGAACAATGCCTTAAAAGCCCGCCAATTGTACAACAATAGCGGAAGAAAATTAGATTCAAAATGAAGCGAAAATTGCTACATGATTAATCAACGAGCAGTAGAAACGAAATTCGATAACTATTCCTATTAACAATACCAGAACAATTCCTTCTATTCCTTTCTCAGTTTGTTTCATAATGAAAAATTTCTTGTTTATTAAATTGCGTTTGAGTTAAGCTTTTCGTATGATAAGAAGCTGTTGTCACTTAAAAAGAATACAAAACACAAAATAAAACTGCTAATTCAAATTGAAATAAAGTTTTTGCGTTGTTTTTGGAGCCGATGTTCTGTAAATATCCATTTAAAAAATTATATATTCGCCTTCACTTCAGGTACACTGGCACACTTCAGGTGACACTTGTTATTCTTCAGCAAGTATGGCCTCTGATTAATAAATTCTTCGTTCCCACCTTCTCCGAAACTGCTCGTTTACATCCCGACCTATGCATAAAGCAACCCATTTGGTCCACTTTAAAAGGTACCGGTCTCTAATTATGTCATCATTGCCGCCGTGCACGCAACGAACCTCGTTCTAGGGGTACATAGCTCGGTTACCAAACCTAACGCCCAATACCACCGGATTAGATCACCGAAGGACCGACGCAGCTTAACGGGAAAACCTGACGAGTGTAGCAAAATTACGCTTCCCCTTCTTCTTCAACATTAACGAGAAACATCTCCTTGGAGACGACACAGTGGGGCTTAAGGGCTTCGTTCACTGTATCACTAAATCCACCGCACGCCACTCTCCTTCCCTCACCGGTCAGCATCAATGTATATGTGACCCACTAAAAAAGTGGGAAACCGGAAACTCGAATAACCGGGAAAAATCGGTGCATCAACCGACCTGGAAGGCGTCGCGACGCACATCGAGGAAGGCAAATTTATTTCAGGTTGCTAGAGTTTGGTTCAGGTTCAGGCTTACCAACGGTTGGAGAGAAGTGGGGTGGGTAGAAAACCTGCACAACACAACCTGAATCCGGAAAACTGGTTCCGGGATGATGCATTTTTCTGCACCAAAGTACTCAGTGGTGGCGAAAAATTCTCGCCGCATCTTCAACCGCCCACGGGTATCGGGGTGGTATGGTAGGCAAAAAGTTAAGCATCACTTCTACTCGTAACGAAACCGTTATCCTTGTTTCTCTGAAAAGCAAGGGAAGCAGACGGTGTGTACTTTGCTGCACATCCTTCCCCGTATCCGACGTGACGCGCCCGGATCGACTCGGACATTTGGAGGAACAAAATTAATGCGATATAAATTCATACATGACACAGACGACATACGATGGCATCGCACGCAAAGCTAGGCGACCTGGATGGATCGGATTACATACGATTTGCAGTGGATTATGGCAGGTGATAAACTGCGCCCGTTAGAACGTGCTCTATTCAAAGCTGCTTTACCGGTGACCTGTATGACAGCTAGGAAAGTGAACATGATTTCTCTTTTTAGCTCAACGTAATTCATATCAAGGAGTGCTACAATTTCGGTATTATCTGTCATTATTGGATCCGTTTGAACTCAGCTAACTATAAATCAAATAATACGCCAAAAAATGAACTATTTTGCTTAATGCATAAGCTATTGCTATCGAAAGACTTGGTGTGTAAAATTATAAGCAACGAACCCCTACGACACTAAAAACGCATACAATTTCAAAACATGGATTGGATTTTCTTACGTTTTTTAATAAATTTATTAGTCTAAGAATGTGCAGTATTCTAAAAACTTCATTAAAAATAGTTAAAAAATTTTGTTTTGGATGTGTATGCATCTGAATGATTGCATTCTGTTAATTTAATTGTTGGTTATTGGTTCAATTTCTTATGTAATTGTCGCACAAAGGTGATCAAATAGCAATTTACATATTGTGAGTCTAATGTTCTCATGATTCTTACGAATCAGTTAAATTACTGCTATCCAACGTGAATGAAGCCATTCAATTAATTTTTAGTTAATGTCACTGTATATTTATAATTTATATCATTCAGTCAGAATCTCTCAAATTCATAGCCATTCAGAAACGCTGCATCTCCTGTGAATTCAAAAGTAATAAAAGTTTATATCACTTTTAAAATACCACCCCTGTGAGCAAACAACGAACCGCAGGCAATCTATATTTTACGCCCCATCAGGTACGGTAACTATGGTGATAAAATTTCCCAACCATCCCCTCGAACGGAACGGGGTGGGTTACAATTTTTTACAGTTCGCTCAACCGTCCGGTGCGATAGACAACGGGTGCAAGTGTAACTAAACGCAATCCACACATCGTGCAATCGCAGCAAGCGGCTGTCACGAAGGATCATTGTCCTACACGCGGCTCGTTTGCCCAAACAGGTGAACTGATGGAACCTGCCCGTCGACCGAAGTTTCGCAAGCAGAAAATGCAAAAATAGGCATGTCCGATGCGGCTGTCCCACGATCACTTTATGTGGAAATGAAGCGCGCGCGCGCGGTGGAAAAGCACATCGGACACCCGTGATGGTGGCGGGCCGCGTTCGAGAAAATGTGCGCGTCCCATAATGTACGCAAGGGTCCAGTTTTTCTTACGCTTCCCCCACGCACACGCAACCGGTTGCGTAGTGTGCGCGAGTTCGAGACAAATCTCCCCTGGGCGTCAGACGGACAATTGAAGAAATTGAAATCTTCATAAATATTTCATTAGCCGGTGCGTTGCCCATTTCTTCTAGCGTCGCCATAGGAACGAGCTGACTTCACCGTAACAAAAAAAAAAAACGGTACGAATGAAGATGATACAATCGCGTATCGCAGCTGTGCTGTACGAGCGAAGGAAGTTTCACCATAACTCATTCCCTGCGAGCAATCAGGGTAATTTATTGCATCCCCTGGGAAAACAAAACGTTGACCAGTGCAGTTTGGCGACCGAAAGATCATCGCTAGCCTAAACCCGAACGCGAATGTCTCCGGTGGACGGTCGATGGATCATTTTATTTATGGGGTATTTGTATTTTTCTTCCGATCCGATACAAAACGCCAATCACCATTAAACCTGTGGCACCATACCGTATCGTTTGAACGGTTTTGATCGTTCTCATACTTCTCATGCGTAGTCGGGAAGCGAATGATGACGGTGATGGAAATTCTAGCAGGAGCCACCGTGCTGGGAAAAAAAGACTAGAGCTTACTCGTATATTC
>JXXA01007932.1:0-26019 GCA_000956255.1 Anopheles punctulatus
TCCCAAGCCAAACTTGAAAAGAACTTAAAATCATAGTAAAGACAAGTAAGTCATACAGCAAGACGGCCCGATAGTGGGCGCATCTCCGAGCGAAGAGGAGAGAGTACTTTAAATGCAAAACCGAAAAGTAGCCATATTGAGGAGATGCTGAAGGCAAGAATGTATTGAAATGAACGCAGAGGCAAAGTATTCAATCATCACAAAATCAATCGTCCTCTACCTGGCTTGTGGCGCAGGCAACTTGTGCAACTCGATGCAACATTACACATGGAACGCATAACAAAAAGGCATAGCTGAGGCTTGAAAGGCTTTAAATCGGCTCGGTTTGGAGAAGTTTAACATTTTGACTAGAGAACGGATCGGCCGAGCGGAATCGTACAGCGAAAGGCGAAGAGGCAAAATAAGACGTGAAATAGGAACAGAATAGTAAACAAATCTAGCAGCCGTAGGGATCTCCAAGGATCGACCCACAAAGAGTAGGGAAATAGCGAGGTATAAGAATAAATTTTTAAGAAGAGAGAGAGAGAGAGAGAGAGAGAGCAAGACACAGAGATCATAAGAGAATATCGGCAGAACAATCCGTTTGGAGATCGGAACGGAAAAGGGAACAGAACGGATACTGCGTATACTGCACACAGAGAGTGATAAAGAGAGAGAGCAAAAAAAAAAGAATGATAACGTTAAACAGAATGACGAGATGTGTGTAAAAGAATGGAAAAAGAAACGGCTTTGAAACGGTATAGCAATTCGAAATTAGAAAGAAGAGTAGGAGTGCTCTCACCTAAACTGTAGGTTCCTGACGCGGGTCAGCAGATCCGCGTGTCCCGAAGTGTACTGTTCCATAACATCTTTCACATCGTACGGTTTCTGTGCCTCGCGGAATTTTTTACGTGCCACGAAATACTTTAGCTAGTTGGATGTGGAAGGGGAAGAACCGCACACGATGCGTGGAGATTGGTGGGAATGTGGTGTTGTCGGTCGGTATGCACATGTGTGAGTGTGTGTGTGTTTTGTGGGTGGGTACGGTATATAGGTGCGGTGTGTATGTGCAACGTTTCAAACAAGGATTGCGTGAGATTGGAATCGCAGGGAGTGTGTTTGGTAAGTGTTGGTGTTGTGGTGTAACGTTATGGCACATCCCAAAACGTATGCCATTAAGTGGTGATGGGATTTTTGTTTAGTTTTTTAAATACATATTTTAACAGATTAAGTACATATCGGTACATATTGGCAGGTAGGTAGCAGTAATTTATGAAATGGGCAAACATTCGATGAGGTGAGCGACAGTAGTTTTAGTTTATATGATTTTATTTGCAAAGAGCAAGAGACAGACCAGAGTGGTTATAGTGTGATAGTGAGTGAGATGGGAGAAAGAGAGAATAGAAGAAATAGAGTGTTATGAGTATCTAGTATGCCGCTAGGTAACGGTTCAAAACGGAGGTATAAGTACATAAAATCGGTTAGTAAAGGTGAACAAAGCACGGTGGTTAACGTTCGCCGGATCGGGCCCTCTCCAATGCAATCGACTTGTTGTGCACTGAACGTAAATTTGTGCAATAAACGATTACCAATGCGTCGTTAACAGTTTGAAAATTTATTCACCTGTTAAATCTTTTCAGGTTTTATATCACAAGCTGCTAGAATTATTGTGTTTGCTATGCAGATTGCATACCTTCCGACACGAAAAG
This sequence comes from Anopheles punctulatus, assembly GCA_000956255.1. Classification (NCBI taxonomy): domain Eukaryota; kingdom Metazoa; phylum Arthropoda; class Insecta; order Diptera; family Culicidae; genus Anopheles; species Anopheles punctulatus. The sequence continues at coordinate 1,689 of JXXA01007932.1, forward strand.
CTCGCTAGCGCCCGAAAGGAATGCAATGTGCAACATTATGATTTGTTTTTCAATATTCGAAATTTCTCATACAGAAACCTGTTCCACACTGCTGGTTATGATTGAAATTAGATTCGGACCGCCTATTTCGACAAAACCCTGTTCCATATATCCTACATTGCTTTTGAAGTTGAAAACAACACCAACGGATGCTCCAAACCAAATGCTGTATACAATTTCTCCGGGCAAAACTAAATTTAGCTTCGTATTATTCGAATCGAAAAGACAATCTGACTGACGGGGGAAGCAAACCGCCCGTTTACCATTTCACTACAGCCTGGAGCAGGCTTTCAATTTGTCATTCCATCATCGACATGGCCCCGCGGCAGAGTTTGTATGTAATTTATATCTGCGGCAATGTTTGTTTCTGCTTGCCCAGTAGTTAACATGGTAATGGATGTAATAAGCGTGCCGTTGCGTGGAGCGTCCGAACGAAGAAATGCTTCGCTTGTAAACATATCCGGGCTCTGCGTTTCAAGACTCGGTTGCGGAAACTCCAAGGAAACTTCCGGGAAGACAGAGACCCACACTGGTTGGTACCCGACTTTGCGATGATTTATACGCCAACGTACAAATATTTGTTCGGTATAATTCCTTTTTTCTTCCTATTCCTTGCTTACCGATGGTGGCCTGTTGGTGGTGGGTGTAAGACACCATCAACACGACGAGAAACCATGTTATTCGTGCGGGGGGTATTGCGTACGGAAGCGTACACGAAAAGTTGGTTCCAGCCGGTGTGTTTGTGTTTGTTGTGAAGCTTTTCTTTCGCAAAAGCTGACGAGAAGTTTGGGGCACGCAGCACAGGAAGCACAAACTTGGTCATGCTGGCTTTCTGGTGGTAAGTTTTGAAACGGAATCGCCTACGGTTCCAGATCAAGCTACGTTCACTGACTAGTTGGTCAATAATTCAACGATACTTTGGTCAGACCGGTTTGCGTTTTAAGTTTCACTTCCTGCTTCACGTGCCACAAACGCACGGGGACTTTTCGCGAAAGAAAGCGAGATAGAAACGCGCCGTTTTTTTCTTTTCTTTCAGTATTTATTTTGTCCGATTTAGCTTCTCCCAGAAGGCAAAATACACGGGCGAAAGCGAAACGTCTGCTCGAAAGTAAAAAAAAAGAGAAGCTCACGCCGAAGCGGAAACGGATGTGAATGCAATAGGAAGGGGAAAAAACGATGCACGCCACACAGTTACCACCGGTGGCGCTTATTTGTTATGCGCATCAAAGTATCCGGTCTGGAAGCTATGAATAATTTACCGCCACCGCCGGTCCAGGATCGCCTGCCTGGCTTCTGACCCGTTGCTTCGCGTTGCGCTGCCCTCGTTAAAGTAGGCCACAAACTGAGGCAACTGGGTACGGGGAGTGTCAAGTGGTTTGTTTCAAGATTCCTGTTCGACTCGTGCTGCTTGCTGCCTTGGAAAACACGAGCCACGATCCAGCGACTCCTGTCGAACCGTATGGGGTCGGGGTTTTTCGGAACCGGTTTTTGCTCGTGCGCTATAAATGGTTATGAATTCGTGCATCGTGCCACCTCAAAAGTGGATAGTTTTGTGCCAGCTTCCGGCGCGTTTCGGCACCGGGATGGTTCTGCACGTTCCTGTCCCCAAGGAAGCCGGCATGCTTTGGTGGGAAATTAATTCAATTATTGCAGAATCGGACAGTTTACGGGTCGAGGTGTGTTTAACTCTGTTTGAGTATCTGAGTACTTATCCCTCTCTCTTTCCCTATTTCTCTTTTTCTCTCTCTGACACATTCTATTTTGGCATAACTCTTCGACCAGAAGTTGCTAGGAGCAAGTCTAATGGACGTTTGTTTAATTTAAATACGTTCAGAGTTTGGGGGAGGCTTGGGGCTAGCTTATACAAACTGTACCATGTTCCGTGGTTGTTGTGGGTGTTAGAATTGTAATTTACACTCCGCGGGGATTAATTCTGCTCACGCTGCTCAGCAACCGCATAAAGGTGGAGCATGATCGTTCCAGGATGAATATATTATTTAGAGCGGTTAAACTGATTTGTGCAAAGTTTATCGTTTGCGACGGTATACCTACTATCAAGGTACCTTATTTCATGCTAATTTATGTTGTTTAAGGAAAAGACGAGCGAAGTATAAAAAAATATCGAATTTTACATTTTTTATGTATGATTTGATAAACATCGTTGCAATATTTTTATGAAAAATAGAGATTCCCTTCCTTAAAGTTTGTTCGTCGGTACGCGTTAGCGCACGATAGATGGAGTGGCAATAGGGTAAGGATCATTACGGCATTGCGGAAGGAGGGTGAACGGTGGGTGGTAGAAAGAAACATAAACATGTACGGATGGGTATGCTCCTGTCCGCTTGGATGGAACAGATGGCTGCAACCGTACAGCTGCGTGGCTTTAGACAGAGGATATTGCATGTGTTGAGCTGGAGTCTGAGTCGGATGATGCTACTGCGGAGAGATAGAAATCAGTGATGATACAAAACACACATACAAAACAAGTACACACATACAGATACACACTGATAGATAGGGAGACACATATACAGTAAGCATAGCCAAATACAATCACATCGAGACAGCACGACATCGATAACAACATCCATATTGGGAAATCGAGCAGCTAGCACACGTAAACACATAGTCACAGACACCTAAAATGAGGAACGAGTTGAGCCGAGCTGCCGGAAGGAGGAGCAGGAGGGAAGGTTTTAAATAATCGATGTTACACCAGATCGACTAGCAAGGTGAATAATTTCCATGTACCATGGAAACATTGTTCCATGCGTGGTTGATTTTGGTGAGTAGTAAAAAATGAATTAAATTAAGCGAAACATGAAACAAATCAAATTTAACATTCATCAACACATATAACATCGGCTGTGGAGACCATCATCGGGTGTTTTTACGATTTTTGATCCAATTATATCGTGCTTGAATGTTTTAGCTTTGAACCCTAGTGCAGACGTGTTCAAAAAGATCAACAAATTTCATGATTTCTCCGTCTTGTTTAATCAAGCTTACAGAATGTGAGACCTCAACCTCAAACTACTCGAATCGAACACCTTTTTCGAAACTTTGTATTTTATTACCGTCACATTTCAATTTCCTCCGAATGTTAATACACTCAACAGTGCCACCAACGCACACGATCCACGTATTGAAAATTCACGTGACGTGCCAATCTTTACCAAAACTTACAACGGCCTCGCACGATGCCATTAGCACGCGCGTCACTTTGTGCACCGTTTGCCACGTTTGTGACCATACGTTTTACGAGCCCAAATCCATCCCGCTAGCCGACGAGGGATTTTCACGTTACGACCATTTTCCGACCGATCCCATTGCAATGCCGGACTCATTTTTCACAATCGTACAAGAAATACTTAAATCCCCACGACCCGAACATTATCGGAACGGTGCAATCGGGTGGCACCCGAAAGATTAAACACTATAAAAAGCGGTAAGCAATTTTCGCACTCCCGGATTGGCTCGATTTATCGCTTTACGATCGATCGTGTGCTATCGGGTGTGCGGGGCGAGAACCAACCACAGAAGTATTTGATTTTTTGTTTGTTTGTGTGTGTATGTTTTATTATCAGTTCAATGGTCACCGGATCGTGAAATTTAGTGTGTGGGATTTCGTATTTTATGTGCCACCATTACGGTGCGCCGTGCAGTGCGTTCCAGCTCGCGGATTGTGAAAATGAAAGGTAAACAGATTTGTCAATCTATAAAGTTAATGAAGCCACCGTAAAGTTGGTTCAAACAATAATTAAGTGAAATGGAAATAAAAATGGTTTACCTAGGATTTTGGAGTGGCAATGACTATCAAAATAATGTAGAAAGTATTACACTGAAATATTCCAATGCCGATATAAGGTCATGCGAATGTGATCGACTTTTCCTCCCAGACTCGCCTGGCCTTCGTTAAATTTAATCTGCTTCACACTTCCTGCCTTACGTGACCTGTAGCGCCTATCAAATTCATAATCTACTATTGGATTTTTTCTATTTTTTTACCGAGACACCCATATGTGCTGCGGAAACGTTTCTTTTTTCTTCTCCAACCACATCATTTACATTTCATTTGAATAAGAGCAAGGGAAACAAAATCAGAACAAAATCGTTAATCTGGGTCCGCACATGGGTGTTATGAATAAATTTGCACCGTAAACACACCTTTTCTGGCTTGGCTTTTTTTTGGGGAAATTTGCGTGGCACGTGGGTTTTTTCCCCCAATTTTTTCATGTAGAAATTCGTTTGGCTTTTAACGTTCAGCTCGCAGAGGCACCAGGCGCCTCCATCCAAAATGGAGAAACATGAACGCCACCAAGCGTCGCCATGTGGCCACCGAAAGAACGCCTGTTTCTCGTTCCGTTCTGTGGTAAATAATCGAACTTAATAACGTGTATGAGATAATGCGAACTGAGAGTGAGCGTTACTCCAGCTATGCGTTGCCTCCTGTTTGCCTTTTAAAGCATCCCCAACGGTTTGGAGTGGTTCAAACCGCAGTGCAACGAGGCACACTCAACGTAAGGAACTCTTGGTAAGAAGACTAGAAGCAGCCAAAAGTGACAGAACCGAAAAAATAATCAACCAACCAAAAAAAAAAAACTCGAACACTCGAACGAAGAGTTTTGCGTAAAGAGCAATAAAGTGAGGAAACCTTACCAAAAAAAAAGGCAAAGCTTAACGCAAAGCACTTCCCCGTTTTCATGATCGGATTGTGGAAGGGCCAACCGTACTTTTGGCAGACAGCCATAAAATTGGTTGATTGAATTACATTGCCTTTCCCGCACGGAAAGAGGCACCGCACATTTCGGCGCATTTTTCAATAAAAACACACTAGCACTTTCGCTGCGGTGGTGCTTCGGGCTGGTTTATGACTTTGTTTCGGTTTCGATCAGTCCAGTGGCCAGTGTTTTTAAAATGACAGCAAGAAAAGCGTGAAAGCACCTTACGCGTGGTAGCAGTGGTGATGGGAAAAGGCAAACTGGGAGGGGTGGGAAAATTGGAAATCTGTTTGTTACGGTTTCGGGCTAAATAGGTTTGGCGTGATACAATTGAAAACGAATTGAATTGATTTAATTATTGGCTGAGTAAATTTCATCCGACCAGCGCACATAAATCACTTGCGAGCGATCTTTCAGCCAGGCTGCGGTGCCGTTGGTCGGTACAGCGGTTGTTCATTCGCGCAACATAAGGATTGGAAAGATTTTTTTGTTTGTTTTGCCCTGCCTATGATTTACTACGAGTTAATCGATAAATGTAATTTATTTTTTGCCTCTTCAATCTGCGCTAATTGATGCATCTTTCGTGTGATTAGTATATGAAACGAAATTACTGCTAGGATGAAAGCAAAGGCGTGCACGCCGGGCCGAACGGGGCGGAACATTATCTCATTAACCCTTTTAACCCGTGATCGGATGCATGAATGAATGATGAACAATATGGTTCGATTTTGAAGCGAACGACCCATTTACCGTTTTTAACTGCCGCATCATAAAACGGGTACAACATAAATAAAGCCGTGGGTGACCGTGAAGCGTGCAGCACCTTTAATGGCTGCAAATCTGCCTTTAACGGCTTCACTTTGATGGTTGATGGATCGTTAAAAAGTTGTGCGATAATGGCGAAACGGTTTGTAATGGGTCGCATTTCTTGCAAGTGCTTCGAGCGAGATGAAAAACGCGGCTCACATCCGTTTCGGGTGACATTTTGTTTCCAGCAAATTTAAGATCAGCGTAATCGGCCACTTTGAGCCGATTTAGCTCTTTCTCCCGAGTATGGCAAATGTATGGGAAGAGCGAGATAATGGACTAGAGTGAGAAAGCAATGGTTAAAAGGGTAACGAAACTCTATCATCGATGTTAGCCTTGCAAGGGTGCAATTTTTACGCTGGATAGCATTCCATCGTAGCGGAAAATGAATCCAATTTCAGGCGATGGGAGCCGTTCCGTCGTTGCCATGGGTTTTTTTTTCTTTCACCCATCCGAGATGATTATTGCCGACATAAAGTCACGCTCGGTATTTGGTTAAGAGTGTGTGTTATTTTTCTTGTTTGTAACACCTGGTGAAAGGATTGTGAAGAAAAGTATGGGGGAGGGGGAAAGGTGCAGAAGAAAAAGGTCATCTGTATGGGAGGTCAATTTGGATGTCCTTGACACGAGCTTAAATCGTGTGAGCATTTCTATGAGAAAGGATGTTAAACATGCATAGCGATAAGTTCGCTTGATTCCATCCTTTGCATTTGTTTGGATTGTTCTCTCCCTACAAGCGCTGTAGGCCTGATTTTTCACTAAACTCTAGTCTCTGTAGCGGATCCTTCCCGTCCGCCCATAGATACAGGACATTCACACCGTCCGGGGAGGATTTAGATTATCTAACACTAAAGCGCCTACACGAAAAAAGGAGCAAAACACAGATGGGCAATTTTTCCGGCTGATGATACCCAATTTCCACGTGATTTATGCGACGCCCAGTCTTCGCCCAGGGGCGATGGTACTTCTTTGAAGATTTACATGCCTGCCTAGCACTGGTACTCTTCATTATCGTGCGTGTATCGAGCGTAGTAAAAATAAGCACGTCGAGGTGCAGTAAAGCCAACACTCGTTTAGAGCCCAAGCCCATAAACAAAGCGACACAAGCGGTGTCGGCACGGTATGTGTGTGTGAGAGAGAGACAAAGAGAGAGAGAGATAGAGAGAGATAGAGTGAGAGCATGCAATATATAGAGGGTACGGAGGACGACACGCGTCGACCGGTACTATCGTTCGCTCGCAAAAAGGTAAACCAATTCCATTAATATCGTCTCAACGCGGATTGGCTTACACATTAAAGCAGGTCCTCGAGATCGACGAGGCCGGTGCATGGTGCTGGATGGTATATCGTTTTTCGTTAAAAGCTAATTTAAATACGAACCGAACAGAGCAGCGATGCTGGGAAGCCAGGAGGAAACCTTATCAGAGGCTCTGGTTTGCTCTCGTTCGCTCGCTCTGACCGTGGTGATTAAAATCGCTTCAACCGGCTTGACGCCTTTAAAATGGTGTCGAGCCAGAGCCGTGAAAGAAACGAGCACGCGTCGGCACGAGCAGCGCTGGAAAATGTACGCAAATTCACACTAATCGCACGCCATTGGATGGTAATCCCTTGTGGTGCGTGATGGTAGGTTGTTATTGTTTATTTTGTTACCACATCAGGAAAAGAAACGAGTGTGCGGTGCTCTGCGGTAACGCGCTGAGAGGATTAAGTTGATATGCTTCGAAGCGGTAATGAAGCGATCGATGTTCGTTTTGATTACTTTCGAACGAATGTATATTTGCAAGGCTATTGTCAACCATGCTTATTGAAGATTTTTTAAGCAACTAAATTTTAAATGCACTGATTGAATACTTACAGCCTTTCGAAAAGTAGAAAAGTTTTAATTTAAAATTGCAAGGATTTTGTGAAAAAAACAATCCTCTATGAACAAGTTTATAAACATGTTCTTGCCTCATTTTTTGTGTAAAATTCCGCATGATTACATTTTCAAATGTTTTGAATTTTTTTCTTTACCAACAATTTGGACAACATCCGCGATGAATCAAACCGTTGAGCCACGATTCCAAAATGCTGTATTGTTGAAATTGGAGGGCTCTTTTGTTCAAAAGGGTTATTTTAATGGGTTGTGGCGGATTACTGCGCTTGAGATGCGTAGATAATTGTTTATCAGTAGCATTGTTTTGGTGAAATTATTGCTCATGATAGCTTCACAGCATAGAATTGTGGCTAAGAGGTCTTGTGCGAAAATTATCTTCTAATATTTTCCATGATAAGCTTCCAATGAGCACACCGATTGATCAATCGGCTATCGTATTGACTAGCCCTCAGGGGCTGCTCAGCTTTCCTTTGTGTCTGTGGTTTTCCAGCAATTGTACACCAGCATCAGAGGCCGCCTGTCGGTGCGATATTATTTGAACATAAATTTGACAGATCTGTTACCATTGTCCGTAGCTTACGTCAACGTTACAATGCCCCGGGGCAAAGTTCCGATACGAGAACATCCTTCTCATAACAACCAGAACAATTTGTCGACCCTGTAATGTGTCCTCTCGATTTTAGAGACTTTTGTTTTGCAAAGGCAAACTCGACATTTTCTGTTCACCGCCAAGGCGGCCGAACAGTTTTGCTGTCGCTTTCACTGTATTGATGGATTCCTTTCGTTAGCAGAATTTATGGGCGCATATTTGTCTTTCTGATACGCCCGAAAGCAGTGTCTGGAGACCTATAGCGAAGGTGGCTCCTGGCGGCCTATTATGGCGATAATCTACGTTGTTCGGTCAAAAAATAAAAATAAACCGTCTGTCATCTGGTCTTGGCCGTTTGATTGGATTTTGTTTGATGTCCGGCTTGACAACCGTACAATTTGCATGAGCACAAACGAAGCACGGCATTGCCGTGAAACGCTTGTAACATCTTAAGGAATACCGGGAAAGAAAACATGCACTAGGAAGAGTAGAGATGATAAAAAGCAGGAGCCGGTTCCTTCTGATCTTGCTCCCGGAGGAACGCAAATTTAATGGTCACCTACACAGGATTAACAATTTTATCCGAAATTTCGTTTACCATTTACACCAATGAGCTTTGAATATTAAAAAATCAGCTATCATTTTCACAAGCAGTGCTTGTCAAAGGGGGTAAACTCTGTGTCATTGGTCGGGGAAGTTACTGTGGTGTAAGAAACACTCGCTGCCACGCTTGGCATGCAAACAGAATGTCAATAATCAGGTTTTACCCATTCATGTTTTGGCTATTGCCCGTGTCCGTGTGCTGTTTCCGGTCCACGCAATCCTACTCGCATGGCAAGGATTCGCTTGGAAGCTTCAAACCAACACGGGTAACTAAAGAACCATTCAAGAAGCTTCTATTACAACAACTCTCGGGACATTTTCCAACCCGAACCGAGGTCTCCGGTACCACATTACAGTTGTTTTTGCGTGCTGCAAGAAGATGGTACACATCGTACGGAGAACGTTTTCAGCACGAGAAAAAGCCTGCACAAAGCGTCCCGAGGACCTGCAGTGCCAGTGACAGCTTGTATGTGTGTGTGTCCAACCGGTGAAAGGTGTCGTAAAAAATGGGAAGCAAATTTGCGCTCGTAAACTTTGCACATTTTACCAAATTACGGACACGTTTAGCGCGATCGTAAAACTGGCGGAACATTCGGTCGATGTGCCGGTCGGCCGTCTCCTAGGGCAGCCGATGGGCGTCTAGATCGTTTAGGTTTGTTTTTGACGCTAGAAATCTTCGAGTCGTGAAGAACGGTCTAATAGACTGTCAACAGTACTGAGAAAGGTACGTGTGTTTGTGGAATAACCGTAAAATTTGTAAAGAAACTCATTTTACGGCACCCAGTGTCTATGACACGAGGTCTAACGGTGTATGAACGCTTCATAAATAGAATGTCTTGCTTCAATGTACGATGTTCGTTGCCGCGTCGCTTGGTAGATCGTTCAAGCCATCATCGTTTTCGAGTATATAGTTTGGATCAAAAATCGTTAAATATTTTCACACGTTCTGTAACGTAAACGAACAAAAATCTGGAACATTTAGGAAAATGAAAATAAAAAATAAAAGACGATATACAGAATGAAAAACACAATGAAACTCGATGGAGGTTACGGTAAGAATGTGACTAAAATTAGATTAATAATAAATTATGACATGAGCTTATGGCAGCATAATTCCCATTTCAACAGGATCATGAATACATTCTACTCAAACCACAAAGAAAACACACACATAGAGATGGCAAGAGGGGAGTTGTATGGGTACTAGAGAATTATAAATGCTGTAGAAAAAAGAATAGCGTGTTGTATTTTAACAAAATCATTCTACGTTAGTGTAGATTGTCATCCAAACAATGAAACAACGGTGTGCAAACAGCGTCACACTCGGTGTGAAAATAGTTTTAAACTCGCTTCGAGTGTGGTGTGTATCGAGAGCATACGGAGGAAAGAAAACTTGTAGGATGCGGTGAAAATTGTAGTCACTAAAGTAAGAGAACGAGACGGATAGAGAAAGAAAGATAGGCTAGCCAAAAACCGAAAGTGGATGCACACGTGGCTGCCGTTTGGTAGTAAAAACCAGTGTACCGAAAGCGTTAATCTCAAGGTGTGACGAACTTAAAAGTGTAAAAGTGAATATTGTTACACGGTGACACGGCCAACGAAGCCTACTGCTCAGTTAGTACTCGAAGGTGTTATGTGGTAGCCATTTATAAACTCAAGTTAGTTTACTTTCGTACGTTTTCGTACACACATTCAACCGTGGCAAGCTACTAGTACGGGACGTACCACCCAAAGTCGGTTATTTAGTTTTTTTTTTGTGGTTAGAGTTGAGAAGGGGAAGTCGACCGAAATGCTGGTCCTTTCTAACGCAGAAAAAAGGTGAGTTGGGTTGGGCGTGTTAAGTTTTGTGCAAGGCTTGTACCCCGTTTGCTTGGGTTTTGTGATGGCTGTACCTAGTTTGAACGTTTTTCACGCGGCCAAGCAGGTCGACATGTCCGGCGGCGTACTGCTCCATGACGTCTTTCACATCGTACGGTTTTAAGGCCTCTTTAAACTTGCGGCGCGCTACAAAATACTTCATCTGCAATAAGGGGTGTGGAGGGTGAGCCAAAGAAAAATAGTTCGTTCGATTTGCAAAACAACAAAACAAAACACACAAAGAAAATAAACAAACGAGAGCGAGAAGGTTGCTGCATTAGTGGATGCTGAAACGAGAGGCATATTTTTTTGAGCTGTAAAGCCCGGCTCAAACACGATATCTAGCGGGTCTCTGAACCCGCGCACGTTTTATGTATTCGTTGGAATTGAATTATGTTAATAGCTGTTTCGTTACTGCTTTTGATCTATAACCCTGCTACCAGCGAGCATCGATATTTCGAGAATATTGAATAAAAGTCCACCAGGAGCATCGTGCGCAGTTTCATCATATCGTTCGGCATCGTCAGAAGTCATACCAATAGAATTATGATATAATTTGCACACGATCGGTGGGCAAACTAGTAGTTCATTAGAAGCGAATGTAGTACGCTCTCTAGGCGAACTGCGAGCAGCGACCAGTCCTATTTTATCCCCATTCGGATTGGTCGCCCTGGAACGTGCTGAAAATAATCGATATATGGTGGCACGGCGATGGATATCCCATCGCAACGCGTACACTTACCTTTCGGATGAATCGGATGGCCCCCTTGTGTTGGTTCGTTAGCTGCACGCATCTCGGTTCCTCGTCTTCATCTGTCCGCGTTCCCGGATTCCACCGTGTCGGTTGTATTTTTTATCCCCCCCACATTTGGAGGCGGGATTAAAATTAATTTCGAACAAACCAGAGATTCGTTCCGGGAAATTTTAATAAGTCAACGCGCGTAGATTCGGGCGATCCACGCAAGTAGGGAGAAGCGCCACGATATTTTGGGATTTTTTTACAAGTTTTTTTGTTGTTGTTGTTTGTATGCACGTTTTAGTGTTCGCCCAGTGCAGAACGCACAGTTACACGGTAGGGAGCGGGAGAAGAAGAAGAAAGAAAAATCGTAATTAGCAATTGAGTTATGCAAAGTTGAAGCCTTATGAAATACGGTCTAACTGCTAAGTCGCTAAATTATTGCTTTACAAGATAGGAGGGAAATAAGTGGCGGACGGTGAGAACATTTTTCGTGTCGATTTTCTTTTGCGCTGTGCTAGGGCTGACCAGGCAGGCGGTCAAGTGTGTGCCTTTTTTGAGAAATTTAGCTACGAAATGCCCACGGCAGGAAAAGCTAATTTAGCGAAAATCTGTAAGCGGATGTCAACCGTCACACTAGCAATTGTAGCCATTGAAATCATTTTCATAGTAAGTACGAACAAAGTTTAAAAGGTTTTAAAAGAAATGACAGGAGAAATTGTAATGCTATGTTTTTGACCAAAAAAAAACTAACTTTATATGAATAAATTCGATGCTTAAATGGAGCATAAAACACACCGCTCCCGGAGCATTGCATAGCGCGCATGCGATAGCGTTTCCAATTTCACACCGAGCTTCACCGAACCATTTGATTATCGTTTCGAAACCATGCCCGCCGGCTGAGACTGACAAAGGCTCGTTCCCGTGCATGCGAGTGCTCGGTGGCGAACCGATTCCGAAATCGAATCTCGGCGTCGCTCGGCGACAGTTATGAACGTTCCGATTGAATTGCTTTCGTCGTACGAGACATTAAACGGCAACCTTGCCAGGGGACAGGCACCGACGATAGGCGAATCTGCCAGCCTGCAACCTGCCGTACCTGTTTAATGTCCCAACGGCATCCCGGCATCGTGCGCCACTGCTGCAATAAAATCAGTTGAATGTGTCTTTTAATTGAATTCTTGATCGCATGGCCTGAGCAGTCGGGCAGCAGCGCTCCACGGTGTGGTGGCCACGTGCGGCTATAACTTCACTTCCTCACCACAACTACTCTTTGTGTCGTGCAATGCTACCCGGGAGCTAATTTGTGTCCCAAACGGTAAAAGCACGGCAAGATTATGCACTCAGGCGAACAATATTCGAGCGGCAATAGATTGCCACCGAACACAAAGAATCTGGCTGGTGCTCAACTCGCCACTAACACGGGGAGGGAAGTTTACTCTTGCTCTTTTCAATCCCCTTTCTATAGCAAACTATTAACAAGAAGATTGTGCAGCAAATAAAAAAAAATCAAAAATACAGCACACGACTTTATCTTCAGCACCAATTTGAAAGCACTCCAAATGTTCTCATCGTTCGGTGTGACATTACATGTTGCACTGCTTAGGTTTTTTTTGCTTTACTTTTATTTCGTACTGCTAAAGGTATTGGTTGTGTTTTATTTTTAGTTTTACTGTTGCAAAATGTTCTTTTTTTTAGCATTCAGATGGCACACCGGTTTAGGAGGGTTTTTTTTTGGTGGGTGGTTGACAGCATGTAGAATTGAACGTTAGTGAGTACAGAGTGAGATCGGCTACCGTAGGATTCAATATATTCACACGGTGAGTTGATGCTAACGGTGTTCGAAATACGTTTTTTTTTGTTGCTGGATATTTATTAATGTTAATTCACTGCTGTTACAGAACAAAAAAAGGTCACAAGTGGTGTACGGTGAGATTGGGTTGGGTGGGTTTTAATTTTTCTTTTAAAGTAATTTCTAATAGTGGTGTGAATTTTACGTTTTTGTTCATACTGAGTTTCGTACTGATTGCTATAAAGGAGAGGCTCTTATTTATCTTACACTATCACTAGTTAGTTAGCGCATATGGTTTTTGTATAAAAGTGTACAAACAAATTGGTAATATATTTGACAGTTACTATGAAATCATCAGACGGACAGTTGCTAGCAGATGTTTGTGGGTGGGTTGTGTGTGTGTGTACATGTGTATGCGTAGCCTGTATTCTGTTGGTGTATGTAATAGTGTACACGTGGAGGTGGGCTAGAGTAGGGTAGAGGGTGACTATATGTTCGTTTTCATTTTGTTTTCGTAAGATAGGTATCGATGTGAAAGTTTGACTAAACAGGCTATAAACAAACAAGAAGCATTGATTGTGAGAAAACAGTAGTAGTTGCTGCAGAAGAAGCAATACATTTGACAATAGATACGAAAGATGATAAAGCAACAACACAAACGCACACACACAGACAGTTGCAGAATAGTGTTAAAGACAACGAGTAGAAACAAAAACAGAGCTGAAAAAAATTTACACAAAATGGAGCGACACAGCTAGAGTGAGAGCGAAAAGGCGTGCCGTAAGCGATGGCTCACTAGGCTCGAAATAGTATAAACAATTTTAGACGCATTAACAAATTTTCCAACAGCACTCTACACCTTCTTTTGCGCTTGTGCTCGCATGCAGGTAAACGGTGCACAAACAAACACCTCAACACCAGTGGACGCATCCCTCCAGGGACTGTTCACCCAGTGGTGGGGGTCCCGATTTGTTTAAGCATCCACTTGTAATCAAGTTTCGAAGTTCAAGCAGCAGAGCATAATTGAGCGGCTGCGAGGGAAATGTGGACAAAAATTTGTATTTTGTTTTGTTTTGCTATTTACAAGTGAAATCATGAAATTTCTTTGCTTTCAACGGAATTTCTTTATATATACACACACACGCAAATACAGACACTCACACATAAAACATGCAACGAGGAAGTGAGGTACAATGAGCACCGATAGGGACGGTATAAACAAGGTATAGAACTACAAAAATATAGAACAGTTCACACGGTGTCACCGTGGAGCCTCACGTACATAAACACCTCTAGATAATACGCACACAACGCACGACCTCAGCATCGTTGACCACACGTACGAGAAGCGAACGACGTGAACAAGGAAACTCGACCCTATCCCCCCACAACGCTGAGGAACACTGGAAGGAGGATTAATTTTTAAAATTTTGTTTCCTATCCTTCGCCAGAACGCCGTAGCGAGTAGACACTTCCGGGCTAGTGGCGCGAACTAAAAATAACCACCAAGCACGTCCAGTCAATTCCGACCGGCACTTAGATTTTGTTTTTCCTCTAGTTGGAAGTTGTTCTTTTTTTTATTTGCAACGCATTACCACTGGTGGAAAAGGTCCGCAAGGACGATGTTTGCTCATCGGTAAGCGTCTTGGGCGAAAAAAGGATACCCGGGTAAAATGAATTAAAACCGACACTACACTGGCCCTGGAGTGGAGATACTCTCACTGCCCCTGGTCACTGCGGGTGGGGCCTGGAAGTGAATTAGATTGCGTGAAACGGGCCAATGCACCGTTCTGTACTGCCTGTACAAACTGGCTGCGACTTTCTTTGCGAATCGTGCTACGTGCTGACCGCAGCGTGAGATGAAATGATTTCTTACCTCACATCCTTTTATAGCCATTTCACAACGTTGCCGTTCAGCACAGGTAGCAGGTACTTGGTGACCTTTTCGACCGACCGGTTGAATGCTCGGCCCGTGTCGTAATAAAAACGATAAAATGGTGCGAGCCGCGAAAAGGACGCCAAATAATAATTTTTAAGCACGTCTTGTGGTTCATTTGTCTGAGTATGGATTAAGAAAGGCACTTTTTCTGCCAAGGGAGAAAGGGAAGTGAAGTAAAAACTTAGAGCGCTTTATGATTGTATGCTTTTGAAAATAAGATTCTTGCAAAACGAAGGTTGCAATTTTGGCAAACGGCAAAACCAACGCGATGTGTTTCTCACCAAATGAGATTTTAAGCACTGTTATTAATCGAAACACTGTTTTTCGGGAAAGAAGTATGAGTCGAGAGGAGATTTTTTTTCTGTCCGAGAAATGGAACTGCTTCACAACAAAGTAATCGAATAAGGTTAGCACATGCTGCTTCCCGAAAGTGCAACAGACCAGGCGCGTTCGGAAACGACCCGGTTGCAAACCACGGTGTGAGCACTTGCCTACGCCTTGTCGTGCCGTTAATAACGCGGGGATCAGTTGGATGCGATGCTGCTGCCTACCTGCGAGATGGCGACTGCCGGAAGCGGCAACGGTGGCGGTGCCGCCGCCGCAATCGCCGTCGACGTGGCCGAAGACCTACCGCGAAACAGTGCCCCGAACCGAACGATCCGGTACGATCGATGCTGCCGGTCCTCCGTCAGCGTTTGCGACTCAATCTCGCTGCCCGCGGTGACCGCTGCTGGCGGGAACGAAGAGGAAATTCGATCAATTATCGCAATCTGCCGCCGGTATGGTGCGTTTACCGGTGTCGTATCGGTGGTGGTGGTGGTGGTGATGAGATTTGTGTTGGTTGCTGCAAACGTGGTCTCGATTTAGTCACATGTGCACTGGTGGAAAGGGTGGACCTGACGGTCTTCATGTCTCCCAGCCCAACCTTTTTTTTATTTTTTTGGTTTTGATTTGATTGGCTGTTTTGTTTGTTGTTCAGTTCAGAACGTGCAAGTGGAAGTTAGACACCGTATCCTGGGAGTTGGGTGCGAGCAGGCTCAACGATTGCGGGTTTATTTCTGTTCACTACAACAGCACCGAGTCCCCGAGGGGTTTCTACTACTTAACTGCTACCCCCCCGAAAGCCTTAGTCTACTATGTCCCGCCAAACGAACCCTCTCGACTTCCCAGTGGATGTGGATGATGTGAAAATCCCGCGCACCATGCGATTTACGCTACGAACATGATTTAAATGGGGGTTGTATCTGTGTGCCGGGATTTATCTAAAGCCTCGAAGTCTTAAACGCTCTGATCAACTCGCAGCAGTCGCACCGCCGCAAGGTAAACCGAGTCGATTTGTTTACGCACTTGTTAGCCTTTTCCACGTGGATTTTTTTATTTGTTTGCAGCATCACCAACACGTATCGACATGCTGGAACTGCTCTTTGTCAGAATGTTTGCATGCGAAGACAAAAAAAAAAACACCACCGAAAGGCCCGTACCGGCGCTGAAGATGGGCGTCCAATCCATACGCTTGCGTAAATCACGTTTACGAGTTGTGCCAGCAAAGGTTGTCGGCAAAATACGGCAACGGATACCAGGGAGAATCATCTCATCAAACGACTGTTGTGATGACGAAGGGGAGTTTTTTTTTTTCGTCGTTCCCGATGCGCCGATCGAACTGCTTACTCAGCAGGGGACGGAACCCTTTTTTTTCGGGTCGCTCGAAGAAACGGTTGCATCCGGACGAAATCGGATGAAGATGTTGCTATCGGTGGGTTTGGCTGGAGAAAACGCGTGGACATCGAAACGCCCCAGGAGCAGCGAATGATTGGGTCGTTTGACGAGGGACGAGAGAGAGAGACAGACAGAGCGGTGGGGATAAAAGCAACGATCACCGAAACCGAACCGGAGCTATTGTTTTACCAAGGAACAAGGTAAACAATGGCGTGATTTGCTTCATTTCATGCTGCGCCCGCCAGCGTTGCCGACGTCGCAGCCGAATTCCAATAATCTATTAAGATCTTTTCTAGCCGATAGCGTACCAGCTCGCTTTTTGGGGTGCCTGAATGTGGGACGGAACGCTTCTTGGTGGCTGTGGCCTGGTGAGACGCTCGTCGTTCTATCCTACTCAGCAACAACTGACCTCCGCCACGCAGGACTGTGTACCATTAAACCCGAAGGGCGGGTGGATAATGATGAAGGATCAAGGCATCCAAAAAGGACCAACGAAAAAAGGGAAAAATCACATTTCGATACCGAACCGGTGCGATGGCAGGGAGCCTTTAAAGACGGACTGCGTTTGGCAGCGGTGACTTCATGAAGTGTTTCTATTTGCATCGAAATGAGAGTCAATTGATGCGGGTACGCTTGCATTAAGGTTGATTTGAGCCACCGGTCGTCGAGGGATTGGAAAAGCGTCAGGGTGTGTTATTTTATGCTAAGTGCAATATCATGGAAATTTTGGTTTTGTCTTACGTATTTAGTAAGATTTTTTTTTTGTACACCAAAGAAAGAACCAAACTGTCCGACTCGGTAGTGTGCAGCTGGTTTATCAACTGTGTTATAGGAACATTTTCAAACCTTCTTTCAGACTCATAAATTTAGTGCTATACTGTCGGCGCCAGAGATAGCACCGCAGCTTCCTCAACGGGTGCGATGAAGCTCACCGAAGCTGAGTGCAAGTGTACCGAGCGAACTAAAGAACCTCCTCCAGCAGCAGCAAACCATCATGTGGTCCTCGCAGCTCGACCTTTCAACGACAACATTATGGCACTTGTGGCTAGACAGCGGTGTAATTCCCAGCGCTAGCCCAAGGGTCTCCGTCTCGTCTGCTCTCGTTTCCTCTGCATGCGTTCAAACACGCTCAAGACAAACACATTCATTAGTCATCCTAATCGACGATGCCGAATGGACACAGGCAAACGCGCCGGAATGGGATCGTGGCAGCTGAAGAAACATTACAACGATGACGCTGCAATGCTGGATTGTGAGGGACAGACGGTTTACTTGGTTAACGCGAGCGCAGCACATGATAATGCGTAGATCATGCTTAAAGCTACGTTGGATAAACTTTATCTCTTAACTAGAATCACACACACACACACATACGTCACAGGCAATCGGTTGCGAAACTTCCTATATCAACATATCCGACAAAGTAGACGATTAAAGCCACTACGGTAGGTTTATTTGTGAGTGAAACGCTTGATGTACTGTGAGCTTTTCCAAGCAACGAAACGCGACAGAATAACGACAGGATGCGTGTGCGGTATTTGCAGTGTGCGTGTCATACGATATGTACCCGAAAGCGGGCGGGCAACAGGCAACGCACCCAAACCCACCGGCTAAGTAGATTAATTTGCGTTCATGTTGGTGCGATTTTGCGCCCGAAAGGCGCCTAAAAAAACGTGCATGCTTGTGCAGCGAAAGTTCGAAGTGTAACTGCAGATTGTTAGAGAACGTAGTGCGTGCGTGCGTGCGTGTTGGTCTAAACCAGGGCAGCATCTAAAGCCCCTTAAGGCCCGTTTGAAGTGGTGCGTGGTTGGGAGTGGGCTTTGCAATAAGCAATCGCTGACGCGTTCGCAGGAATCTATGATGGTTGAGAATGCGTCATTTTCTGTACAAGCGATCACAATCCGAGCGATAACGTGATAGCACAGGAAGGAGTAGCAAGATTGAAAGTAATGTACAAAGAGCGATATTTGTGAAAAGCAGTTTTTAAATAATGGTTCTGTGATTAAATTGTTTGAATTTAAAAAATGTTTTTTTTTTTTGGTTGCTGCTGTACAGAGCAAATAAGTAAGCCAAAACTAGCACGAGCAAATCAGATAGAGTACGGAGGGAAGAAGGCAGGTGGCAGTGATAGTGACAGAAGGTAGTATAAGAGCAGAGAGCAATATTTAAGTAGTTGGTATACGAATAAGAATTGACTGATAATTACGCACTGTTTGTGCTAACTAGATGGTAACTCATCGAGTCAATAGTTGGTTGTGTGAAAAATGATAATTGTCTGTTTGTATGCTGCTGGACGAGCAGTTCTTTCTGCAGCTGCCCGCAGAGTAGGATCGGCAGGGCGGACGCACCGCCGAACCTGAGCATAGTGGGCACGTGGGCAGCGTTCGCCTCGCTTGCGTCAACAGCAGCAGAGGAGGTAGTAGTAGTAGCAGTAGTAGCAGTAGTAGTAGTAGTATTGGTAGTAGTACTAGTTGTAGCATCGGCAACAGCAGCGGCAGCAGCAGCAGCGTTAGTAGTAGTAGCAGTGGTTGCATGTTTATGATTAATACTAGTATTGTCATGGAGAAACATATTACTGTTAAGGGCGACGCTAGTGGTGTGGTGCGGTGCGCTCTCGTTCCCACTGCCCCGCCGCTGCACGGCCGAGGAGAAAATGCCACTGACGAAGCTGCTGCGCCGGGAGGACGATGGTCCACCACCGCCACCGAAGTGGCCACCGCCACCGCCACCGGTGGAGAGGAAGCTGCGGCCGGCGATCAGCTCCGTACCGGTGGCCACCAGCGGGCCCGCACCAGCCGGTATCGAGGACACCGAGGCCAGCTCGAGGCCGGCTGGGGGAAAGGCGAAACGCAACGAGCCAGAAAACAAGCGGGAAGATGTGCAGGTAGGAGGTTTGTCCCAGGGCGTTTCAAGGTATCCGCAGTGGTTGGGTGTCGGGTTTGTTTTTAATTGGTTGAGTGGTGGATTTAATCATTGTTTAATTTTCAATTTACCATTGTACAGCACGGGAGGCAACAGGGCGAAGAAGAAAAATAAAAGAACAAACGGAATAAATCAGAATGAATGCATTTTTCCTCATGGTGTCTCTAGTTGGGGCGGGAATGTCTTGTTTCTATACATTTGGGGTTTTTTTTGCGAGTGAGGTGAATGATGACGGTACTGCGTTCGTTGCTTCTGTATTGTTCTGTTGTTCATTTCAGCTGTGCGCGGTTTTGATTTACGAGGAGAACGGTTGTGCTTATGAGCTGACTGGGGAGATGAGGGCGTGTGGTTGGATGGGAGGCAAGGGAAACTGGTACGTCGAAAGTCCCTTGGAGCGATGGCAAATGAGTAAACACACCGTGAGTCTCTTGGTATGTAACAAATAAAAAAAAAACTGGACGCTAGTGAGCCTTCGCGGAAAGGTAATGCGAAAGAAGATCAAGCTCTTGGATTGTTGACGCCGGGAGTAGAAGGGAGCGAGACGCTTAGGCCGAACTTGTGTGTGTGAGTGTGGGGGAAGGGGGGGGGGAAGAAGAAAAGTTAGCTTGACCTCTCCGTCCAATAGCCGCTGGCAATGTGTTCACAGTTCGGAGAAGTTAGGAAGACCAGAGCATAATGGGGTCACTGTTGTAATGGCGCTACCGCGAGAACAAAAGGACGAAGATAATTAGGGGCTCACTGTTGGATGTTGCTTTGCTCAGCATTTCCTTAGGTACACGAAGAGAATAAAAACAAAATGCACACTCACAACAAGCTCCTTGTAACTTGCCAACCGTCTCAGCTGCGTTGCATCAGAGCTTATGAAATCAACGTTTAATAGCATCAGCTTCAGTGAGAGGCTATGGGTACATTAAAAAAGATTCTAGCAATAATGAAACGTCAAAATATATAAGAGTAAAAAGGAAAAATAACCGTGGAGCGGAAATAAAAACAAAACTCTGCGCGCGGCTTCGCATTAGAATTTGAATGAAACAGTTCGGACGCTGCTAGGAAGCTTATTGTTTCTACAATTAGCTGTTTGAATTTAACTAAATGCGTTTTGTAAATGCGTTCACATTATTGCTTCTCATTCGGCTATTTATCTTCTAGTAGATGTTGAAAAGGGTTGTGGTAAAAAAGATTTTCGTGAAAACGTTAGAACTTTCGTGTAGTAGGAGCATTCCATACTTACTGTATTTTATCGCTTTAAGATTTTATTTAGTGTTTGTGAAGTTTATTTTGAAATCATTTTTTTATGTGAGACAAATATATTATTTGTTGTTTTAATGCAAGCTTAATGCATTGCAAGCTAGATGCATTTGATTTAATGTAGAACTTTTATTCTGCTTTTCGATGATACAAAAATATATAGATATACAACTGGAACAACACCATAGACAATAAACAAAAAAACACAGAGCTAGTTGCTTCATCGGAATGGTAAAATTGTCAAAATACAATTTTAACAGTTCTTTGCAATTAGTTTTGAACAATAACAATAAACGTGCGACATTGAGCTGAAGAACACATCAAACGAATAAACAAGGGCATGGTCATAAATTGAAAAACGGTCTTCATAAATTGAAAAGGCCAATAAAGAGCCAATTAGTAAGATTGAATGATCTTAATAAAAGCAATTATAAACATTAACAAAGAAAATTAATATTATAAGAATAATAATAAAAAAACACGTTTATAAAAACAAAAAGTGTGAAAGGAACATTTTATATAATAATTAAATTTAGTAAAACCCAAGTAAACACTGGACATAAAACGGAGAACAAGATAAAAGCGAATCAATAAAATAAAATAATAAACAAAATAATGCTTTAACGCAAAATATAAACAATGAACGCAAGTAGAGAAGCAAACGTTTAGGCATAAACTTGGAAACCCTATAAACTTGGAAATGGCTAGCTTGAACGTCGAATAAAGATGGAACAGCATGAGTAGTTAAGGGCACGATCAAACACAAAACGAAAACAAAACATTTCAAACTATCCATCGCGGGTGGACGGACCAAAGGACAATGAAGTGGGAACTTTGGAGGAGAATCTCGTGTGGGGTATGCTACTGTGAGTGGTATGAGTGGTTATGGAAAGAACTATCACCCATGGAGGCTCAGCTCTGTGGATGATTTTGAGCGAAGAAGTGTGTATGTATTTTTTGTTTGTTTTTGTAATAGCAAGAATGAAGGATGAGCTATGTTTTGGGTTCGGTTTGTACTATTCGTTCGTCACTACGCTGGCTGGACATAAAAGCACGTTAACTCACCATCGGAATTTTTCTTGGAAAGTGCCGTTTCCGCCACCGAGTCTTCGCTGAGACTTGGGTTCATGGGTCTACCATTGTTGGTCACTTCTGCGCGTGAATAGCGGGTTGCGAAGCAGATGCCATGTGTGTTGGTGGTGTTGAGGGGTGATTTGATTTGTTTTTTTTTTCAATATCATTTTATTCTCCAGCCGTCGGCGTGGAGTGTGAATAAATAATGTACACGAACGGCGCGCAAGCGGTTGTGTATGATGATTTTGTTTTGTTATTCCGGCACATATTCAAGTCCCCCGCGGAATGGCGTTGCGTGGCCATGGTTGCATCGTGGTCGTGTGAGGTAGAAAACATGTTCGGAAAGTAGCGAGGTGCGAACAAAACGGCGATCAGTTGGTACGTTCGATGCCAGTTCGTTTTGTTTGCGGTTTTTACGACCGATATGCATTGATTTGATTTGTTGATCATGTTCGAAAGGAAACACCAATTGGCATCGGAAGCGATGAAGATGATCGTTGCGAATTAGCGATTTTCATTTATTTTTTTATGCCCATGAACATGATCGACAGTCGATTACATTTTATGTGGCAGTGTTGGGCGGTCCGCATGTATGTTGAAAATGTTTTATCGTGTCGGAAAACAAAACCAACGAATGAATGAACAGAAACCACGGCGCAAGAGCGAAGAGTAGAAAGTTAAAGAGAAAGAGAAGAAAGAGAAGAAAGAGAAGGAGAGAAAGATGAAAATGAAGGTCAAAACTCCCTTTGCCTTTTGTCGGGCGGGCGACTTCCGTTCTGAAAGATTTTTATTTTTATTTAGTGGTGGAAGTAGGCTGAACAGTGAAAGAGTGGTGGTGATACCGGTAGGGTGCGCTGAGCAACTACTACGAACAAAGGAAGGTGGGCCTCAACGGTACGGCAGCTACGAATAGAGCGGAGTACAAAATAGGAGCAAGGATCGGTACCGTGACGTGGATAAGAGAATGCAAAATGCGTTTCGCACACACTTGATAACATGCAATTGCACTGTGGATTAAAAAAAAACCTTATGGGCAACAGTGAAATAAAAATCAAATCAAAAAATTAATGTGTGACGGTATTCATCTGTTATTTCCAAAATCACTTTTGGCAATAGACGACGAAAGGCGAGGCGTTTATTTTGCACAGTATGGCAGAATTTCTATGCAAAAAAAAGCGTAATAGGTACTAGCGTGGATAACAGTAGTCTTTGCCTTAGACTCTGCCTACATCGTTATCGTAATGGCAAAGATAATTCGCTTATTTTGGCCAGAGCAACGCTTATACACACCATTAAGAAGAGAAGGAAATAAACGCACTCGATTAAAGCTTAGCTTGAAGCTAAAGCCATACATTGGAAGTGTCTCTCGACGCCAGAGTATTGAATGTGCAGCGGTGCAGCGAAGTCGAGTGCAAACTTAAGTTTGGTTTGGTTTCCACGTTCTATGGGCTTTGCTTAAAAACAATCAAACAATCGTTCGGGTGTTTCAAGTGTGTATGTGTTCTGCAAGTTTGTCGAATAGAGTTAGTATCTTAACGTGAGCATATATTCTAAGAGTTAGTAATCATCTTTTGGCAGTCTGTGATGGATATATTTATATTCCGCCTATTTGATGTAGGATTTTTATTATGATTATTTATAAATTATTCACGGAATCGAATGACTCCTCAGAAGCATGACCTTCCTACATCATAACATAAAAGCGTTATACGAATTGGTAAAGCATGATTTAAAATAATCAGTTCAAATGAATGGGAGGGGATTAAGCATTAAATTGAGTGAACAGAGTCTCCCAAGGCTAATTGTCTGTTACTGTTTTTATATCTTGAAGAACATTATAATTTCAATTTGTTTTCATTAGAAATGTGTTGAAAATAAAAGATACGAATAATAACGATGGGAGACTATGTAAAATGAGAGCAGGAAAGAGAGTCCAAAATGGGGAAGGTATTCCAGAACCAGATAGTAAGAAAAAAAAAGTTAGATGAAAGAGAATAAACGATACCACATTGATATCATCGACACAGAGCCATACACACAGAGACTTACGCACTACAGGAGCATGATAATGGATAATGGAATGCGATGGCCGAGTACTGGATGGGGTTTTGGGGTAACATGTTAGTGCTATGGGGACTGCACTTACCCAGATTTTCCGATGAAGCGTTGATGTCTGTCACGCGAGGACACCGGCCGGTCCGGCCGCTTCCACCACCGCTCGGAGGCTTCGGATTGCCGGGTGAATGCAGCGACTGGCTCTTGTGCCGCCGGATCGTTGGAAGCCGGGCCACGAACGATGCGTTGTGCTTGAAGCTCGACGATGCTCGCCTAATAAGTGATTTATGATTAAGTCCATTGCTATCAGTACTTTGGTGGTAGTGTTTTTTTTTCATAGATCGTTTTATATGAGTT
>JXXA01007938.1:0-11941 GCA_000956255.1 Anopheles punctulatus
GTTTTACGTTTTAGTTTTTCTGTTCTAGAGCGTTCAGAAAATGTTTGCGTCAAAAAGTTGCCAATCAGTGTTACACCAAAATGACATTTCCGGAAATAACTTATAAGCTTCTCGGACGCATTTCTATTGCTGTCCAGTTCCGGCCACATTTCATTAAGCTCCCTCTCGCGCATCCATTTTCTTCGCCTTCGCTTTCCGGTGTTTGTTCGAGCGTACGTGTATCTGCCACTGATGGTCGCCGATAAACACGCGCTGACACGTTTCGCACCGGAACGTTCTGTCCTCCTGGCGGCCACTCTCAGGTACAACACGCGGCACGCAGGTAATCGGTGCCGGTTTTCCTTCCCGTATCGCCTCTACGATCGCCACCGCCGTTTCGGACACATTCACGGTCCACCGTTCCACGTCGCTTGTGTCGAGGGCATAGATCGGTGGTACCTCCCGGCCGGTGTCGCACAGAAACCGATTCCGAATCCACTGCAACTGACGGCGTGCGTAACGGCGTGTCACCAGCTTCAGGTAGTCTAGACAGTCGTTCAGTAGGTCGAGACCCGCCGGTTTCTCTGTGTCGGTGCCGCCATCGCTAGCGCCGTACTGGAGTAGCGCACGATCCTGCTCCGGTCCGTACTGGTCCAAGTACTTGACAAACTCCTTGAACCCGATGCTCTGCAGGATGCCCCGGTGGTACTCGCGGTTGTCGTACGGCTTCACGTACTCTTCGTAGAACGCGCGTATCTCCGGCAGCAGACCCTGCGCCACCATACTGTCGACTCTCGCGTCCAGCCGGCGGCTAAGAACGTCCTGATCACAGCGCAACCACAGCAGAACAACGTTCCGGTAGCGCAGAGGTCCACCCAAACTGCACGCCCCCGGGGCGGCACGCTGTTCGGCCAGACCCTGACTCATCGTGCGCTGACCGCCGGACTCCACGTACACTTCGAGCGCGCGGAGAATCTTGCGCTTGTTGTTTGGATGCAACCGTTCGGCGGTCGCAGGATCAACACGCTGCAGGGTGCGATGTAGTAGCTCCGACTCGTACGCCTCGAGCACATCGACTGACTCCATGTCCGGCAGTTCCTGTACCAAGCGCTCCAGAGCCTCGTCTGGATCGAGTAGCTTCGGTTGTTTGGGCGCGCTAGACGCTTCCGCCGATTCCTGCTCGGTGACGCTACGTGTCCGGACACGCTCTCGCCGCACACCCTCACCCAGCAGCACCTGCCACAGGATACTTTCGATGTAGTAATTAGTACCGCCCACGACGATCGGCATACGGTTGGCGGCCAGCAGCGACTCGATGATGGGCAGTGCTCGCTCACGGAAGTGGGTTACGGTGAAGGCTTGATCCGGTGTCGCTACATCCAGCAGATGATGGACCACCCGCTGTTGTTCCTCCCGCGTTGCCTTCGCCGTCACGATGTCTAGTCCTTTGTAAACCTGCATCGAGTCGGCACTGATCACTTCACCACCGTACCGTTCCGCTAGCTCCAGCGACAGCTTCGTTTTGCCGGTGCCGGTCGAACCGAGGATAACGACAATCGGCGGTGGCAATGTGGTGGCCATCGTGCCGTACGTACGACAGTACCAGTCAGCCAGTCGAAACGATTTGATTACCCGGCGGTAGGACACGCCGGTAGGGAAGGCGATCAGTCGTAAACGTACTGCAAACACATCGAACGAACACCACGGAACAATCGCCAAACACTTTCTAGTAAGGAAAGTGAAAAAAATATTTACATTATCAATAATAGGTTTATTATTTTTTTTTTTTTTGTTATTTACTGACCCGCAACCCTGTTTTCGTAAAATCTTTAGCAAACATACTTTGACCAATTCTAACTGGCTCCATGAATGTCCTTCCAAGCAATTAAAACTGAACATTATTTTCATCATCTTCCTCTGTTCAATGTGCATTGCATTATGGTTTCAGACCTGATTTTTTGTATTTATGTTTGAATATTCACAAGCACACCTAATCCATCCGTTGCCTCGACAAGGGTGAGAACTGTTGCTGCCACCCAATAGCAGTATGATTTTTGTTTTTTACTAATCTAATCCACTCGTTAAGCTTTTCTGCGCACTATAAGCGTGGCTTACTCTATAAATGTGCTACTACTGGATGTGTTGCGTTGGCCACTCGTTCCTCTTGCCCGAATCGCAACTTATCAGCATGAGTAGGGGCATGAAAATACTATTTAAAGAAACGCAAGCAAACGCTGACACTGTAAAATGATCGCATAAGCCAGGCGTCCTGTCCATCGGCCGTAGATCAGAGAACGAAACGCAACTGAGCCAAGCAAATAAACGAACACTTATCATAATCCCATTTGGCAATGCCGTCGTTCCCGAATGTGGGCACCGTGGCACAGTAAACTAGCCCGTAGACTCGATGTGTAACCGTGACTGTCTGGACATTATTAACTGTGAATTATCCATTCGATGTAACATTATCGTAGCTAGCACAGCAAACCTGTACCATGCTCTCGCTCTAGAAACGAAAGCCGTAGGGAGAGAAAAAGCGTGTGTGTGTGAAAGAGAGAGATAGAGAGAGAGAGAGAAAGCAACAGCAAAACTGCACCCGACTGAAATGTTCGCCGACAAGGCATGCTACGACGAAGGGAGTTACATAATTACATCGTGCAGTGTTGGCATTTTAAAAACAAACAAGGGATAAATTAGTCTTTTGTCGGAAGTTGAATATCCCAAACCAATACTAGACCGATCGAGTTCAATACAATAAACTATACAAAACGTGATTTGCGTCCCGGACGACGAAGGCGAAGTACGGTAGCTACCACCGATGGAGTAGTCGTTATTTACATGAACATTGCACTACTTAACGCATGAACCGCAAAGACTTGGGCCGAAAAAGGAAATCGTACCGTCGTACTTGAGCTAGCTAGTAGCGCCGTCGAAATCAACAGACCACAGAGCGGGAGGAATAATGAGCAGAAATATATAAACAAAAAAAACTATTTTAAAGTATATACACTATATAAACGAGCGTGTGTTTTTGTACATACAAACTCTGCATGCATATACACTAACTATACATGTTGATGGATGCATATACCTAGGAGCGCTGCAAACGCGCGTTTACCCGCTGTAGTACCGTCGAGTATCACGTGATTGTTAAATCGAAACTAGTAGATATTGCAACTACGGTGGCGTGTGATTGTGATGCAGAAAACTGCAACTAATATTAAACCAAGTGGGAGTGAAAGCCAGTGCACAAACAAACAGCAACCGAACGTTCCGTCTAGTGGCCAGTGGGGTAGTCCAGTAGAGGTCAGACTATGGATGCGACCTCGATTAGCAAAACCAATACGATTCCATGGGAACAATAGAGAGCTCAGTTTCGGTGGAGGCACGAACATGTGGACATGTGGTTAAATAATGCAACCGTTTCCTTTTTCTTTACCATCTGAAAGATGGTGGACGATGGAGCATAACGTATGTTTCTAGTTTTCTTTACGCCTCCGGTTGCAACACTTCCCGGTTCTGTTTTTTCCCCCCTGTAATCGCACCCTACGTCCCACCGTTCCCGGTGACTAACATGCATGCAAACAGTCAAAGTCATACGGAGACGCGAATGCTCCTTCCGTGTTTCTACACTCTTCGTCTTCTTATGTGTATCGTCGTTGTCCCTTTCTTCGATGTAGTTTCGATTGTCTTAATCGATGTACGATGAACGAGTTGATGAATTGCGTTCGGTTACCTCTGGTCCCGCTTTATCCATTTCCACCATCGATCGATCGACAAGTAAGTGTTCGTGAATGTCCGTGTACGTGTACGTCCGTGTTTTCCGCAGTTTTAAATTGCCTTTCTCAATACACATGACTAGCTGTGATGATGATATAGCGATTAAATATGACTAAACGCTGCGTGTTTGATATGGAAGCGGAGAGGTAAAGAGTAGGGCGGGCAAGGATGTGCGCATGAAATGCCTACAGAAATTGAAGCGATTTTAACCGGGTCCCATATTCGCCATGATTGGCCACCGTGCAAGGATGACAGGTGGTGCAGGTGGCACCGAGGGCAGAGTGTTTGAATTGTATTTTAATAGATTAACAAAAACAAAACTCGAACTAGAAACTGCATGTGTGCATGTGGCCTTGCCAGCCGAACGAATACATCTATTATGAATAAAACAATATTAATGTGCGGAGCTCATGCGGTGACCCGTGGTATCTTGTTAACCAAACAACAACTACAAAAAACACACACACAACAAAAATGATGTAATAAACACGTTCGCAACCGGAACGTATACCGATGTAGAATACCGTTTTTATGCGACTATTTACTGTGCTTCGTTCAATCCGAAAAAAAAAATCGATGGCCACTATTTTTCAGGGAGGTTATGGTGAGTTTCCAACACATGTTCCGTGTTCTAGATGAGAGCAACCTGTGCTTCTTACCTTAGCCCTACTGTTCTTCGGTTATATTTTCTACTGTTGCACCATAGCAACGGAAGATTATATAAGTTTACATTTCAATCATCAGAAAGCTATAAATATCAGGCGCAAATCTTCTTACATCTAGTCATAAATACTTACGCTCGCACAAAATATTATGAAGTATGAATGAACTCAAACAAAGAATGATTTTTTACGAACATTTGGAACAAAGGATTCGTAGAGTTTGTGTGAACAGGATTCGCTACCAGATTGCGACTGATAGAACGAGAGAATAGCCTACTATAGCCTGAACTTGATCAGGAGTGTTAAGGATTAAAGCTTCTCAATCGTTGCTAATCGAAGCATCATAATCCGCTAGTAATCATCGTATAGCTATGGTTCGATGGTGATGAGTTTCTACAGCTATATCTGACCTGATGAAAAATCGCATAGAATCGATGACTGGAACAAATAATTCTCCTACAGAAGATGCACTGCTGGATCGTGTGACCAGGAGGAACTCGTCGCAGTGTCCATATGATACGGGTACGTGATGCTACGGGTCGAGCGTCATACCCGATTCACCATACTTCAGATGAATGTTTTCACAAGCTAACTCGAAACATCTGTTACTTGACCCTAAAAGAAAGAAAGAAAATGCATGATTTAGTTTTATTTAAGACACATTAGATACGCACAGACAATTTTCATCGTCCCTCATCGTCAGTATCATGTTTTTGTCATCCGTCCAAGGAACAACTTAAGCATCTCAATGCACTTGCTCAACTTTGAATCAAACCTTTTACTAAAGTCATCACGGAGAAAGGGACGGCTTAGTGAGATAAGTACATTTAAAAAGATCAAAACTTACCATGAGAAAATATTCCTACCAGACAGCCGGCAGGCAGATGGCAAATAACAGGAAGGTGTTTTGGCATCTTAATTGGCGGGTAAACAAACCAAATGTCAGGGCTGCGTCAACGAGCATAAGCTTGTCGTCAGGGCTGTAACGGATGCTACATAGTACAGTGCCTCCTAAATAACCTAAACTTGAAAATTATTTTTTATTAGACTCACAATCTGTGATACAATTTGTGGCCATAAGAAAAAAAAAATATTAACTTACCCTTCAATATGGATTCTTAAGTTTTTCGAACAGCGATACCCACGATAAATTAAATTCCTATAAGCAATGACCCTATGATCATTGATAAGTACAAAACACCAGCTTTTCAGTCAAACGCCACTCCCCAAGTTTTCAGATTTCGATTTATAAAATAGATCGTGTTGAATAGTAGCGATTGATTTCTAGAAAAAAGATTTCTTCTTTTCCGTTTTTTTGTAAATATGTTCAACTGTTTGTTCGCATTGTTATGCGATTCCTTTTGTTGAAGAACCTCTACAATGTTTGAATGCTTTGCATTCTACTTCAACTTACCTTTTATACCCCGATTAATTAGGATGAGTAGTTGCTACAGACAGAAAAACCTCGGTGGTTTGCCTTTTATTTAAAAAAAATCACGCTACTTGCGCCCATCACTTTATTGGTGATATTAACACTTTTATTTGACCGTCGAACAATCCGTATTCACAGGCGCAATTCCAGTAACAAATTACTAAAATATCCCCCACTGCTGGTGATCGTTCGCTCATTGGGGTTGTTTGCTATGTTCCGCAGACCAAACAAACACAAAAACTCGAAGAAGGAGGTTGTGTTCGCTCCGCTCGCTGCGGTAGTTAATATAGACAAAGATTATTCATTAAAAGTTCGCGCTTTGCAGCAGCGTAGAAACGAATCCGAATAAATAAAAATAATCGTAAACGTACAATACACCTAGCGTGGGTTCAGTGCGTGCGTGCGTGAGTAGATTAGGCATCGGAATTTTCCAGTGTGCGCCGTCATTGCCGTGAATCGCCATCGCGCAATCGCAAAAAGGGCAAAGTGGTAGTGTTGTTGCGAAAGATCACCGGTTCCGCGTTCCAGCGTTTGGTTCCTTTTCTCCAGTCAGGAAGGCCCAGTCTAATTCTGGTTCCTTGGCCAGTTTTAGCCAGTACGTGTGTGTGCGCGCGTGCCGAGAGTATGTGCATTTGTGTAAGTGCGTGGGCATGTGCAAGTGCGTCTCACCCCCAGCTGTGTGCGGTGCGTGTTAGTGTTCTGATTTAAAGTGTCTGTATAAATGAAATTTGCTACGGAAATCAGCAAACCCGCCGTGACGGAAGATATCGTACCGCGGCCAAGGCAGGCAGCAACGGCCCGTTCAAGCACACACATTCTCAACTATACGCTCCCGTACTAGCTCAATCTCGGGGGAGAAGGTGTTCCACTAACCATGGACGTGGAATCGGACGGCTCGGAACGATGGGAGGATTTTTTCGGTAAGTAGGCTGCGTGCGATGTAAAATTTACATCGCCTACCTTCGAAAAGTCACCGCAACTAGCGCGTTAGTACGCCTGAAAGGGCTGAAAATTGAACATTTAGAATCATATGAATCATTCCATCAACACAGCTGTACAGGTCGGCTATCCCTCCCCCCTAGTCAGCTAGCTAGAAGCGCACGAAACAACAAAAAATAACACAAACACGTACACACAAACACACATGAAGCCGTCCCGCGAATGCACTGGCGGTCACGAATGAGAGCAAACGATGCACATATTACGGGTCTGAGTGGGATAGCATTAGCAGCAGCAGCAGCGGCAGCAGCAGTAGGCGCAGCATTCGAAACAGCGATCGATCTCCTCGTGTGCAGTATCTTTGTGGAGGGCCAACTCCGGGTTCTTCGCCACCACACCAAACGCGGCGAGAAGACGCACAAGGTTTCGAATGAAGGAAGCGAGGTGGAGAGAAGGGGAGAAGAATACGCTCTCCTCCCAGTACTTGGGCGCTGCGCCGCCGTCGCCGTCGCCGCCGTCCGAGCGGTGAAAAAACCTGTTGAACTGTTGCGGTGCCCACCAGCCACCCTTCTGCCCGGCCCCGTGACATCCAGTGCTGAAGCTGCGGTTTGGTCGTGATCTCAATTTTTACACACGCGCGACCCAGCGGCTACCAAGTGGGCTGCCAATTCTGCGTGGTACCGGCACGTTCGTTCCCTGCGCGCTACCGGGCCGCGTCGTTCGGCTATGGATCGCGCTGTCCAGATTTGCCGGAGACTCTTCACGCATACGCCCACCGCTCACCACTTCCCGGGCGGGAACTCTCTTCGGGTCCGTGTTCCGTACGAAGAGCGGCAAACAAGGTCACCCGGTCAGCCGGCTATAAATCGCGCACATCGCGATGCCTGTAATTAGTAAAAAAAAAAAAAAACCCATAGCCTACTGCTTGTGCTCCCGTCTAGTTTAGTTCGTGGCGAGCGCACATTGAAATTATGCCCCTGCTCGCGAGCTGCCGATTGAGCATCGAATCGATGGCGGC
The DNA here is from genome assembly GCA_000956255.1 of Anopheles punctulatus. Lineage (NCBI taxonomy): Eukaryota > Metazoa > Arthropoda > Insecta > Diptera > Culicidae > Anopheles > Anopheles punctulatus. The sequence goes on from JXXA01007938.1 coordinate 7,811, forward strand.
GCGCTAAGTTGTCGTCGGCCTTCGCTGCGCGGCGCTTGATTGATGATTATGCTTCGGGGCAGCATCCGAACTGTCGCACAGCCGGTGGAGCCATCTGCTCGCAAATCCGCTCGCTTTACGTGCACGTGCACAAAACATGAGATTTTAATTTCTTTTTTGGGCTCCGCCACGCAAGTGATGTAATCCGAGCGTTTTCAATGGGGTTTAGTGAACAAAAAAAAAGGAGCTAAATTGATTAACTGAGAGAGATTGACAGGTTATTCGGTAACAAGTGGACTGCTGCGATTGATTCGGTTGGTTGGTTTGGTTGTTTGGAGGTAATCTGACAGAAGTATTTGTCTGGTTCAATGTCAAGCTGTGTTTTTGTTACTATATACTATTGTAAAATAAAATAGCCACTTTATAAAGCACAACACAGGGAACTAGGCACATAAGCTCAAAATAATGTCTAGGAAAACAAACGATGGGATCAGCAACATCTGAAGTTTCCATGCCTAAAGAATTTTATTTTCGTACTCGACTCACAGCTCTAAATCGTTGCTTATCTCTGAGCAAATTATCATTGTGCGGCACATAAAAATGAGTCAAAGCTTCAAAATATCATCGCGGTCTAGCAGCTCGAAACCCGGAGGCCCTCGAGTTTTTACGTTCAGCTTGTTGCCAGTCAGTTTGATCGCCACGAAGACCATACGTACCGTTTCTTCATACCACCAGAGGTAGCGTTTCCTTCCATTATCAATTTTCCCATTAAACTTATATCAATTTTCCCACTAAACGAACTCGGAACTCGTCTGCGACCCCGGATCAAATATTTGTACATCAATACGATACGACGATAGGCTGCATCGTTTCAGCCACTTGAGAAAGGGTTTTATCGCGCCTGAACCCACCAACCCGGTGCGCATCGAGAGCGTCTGGGAGGAAGTAGCTTCGTTTCTGGTGCGGCATTTTCAAGAGCGATCGCTTATCGGATGATTTGTGTGTGGACGTAGCCTGTGGCACCGACCGAGTCTTCCTCTGTCCGGCTCGTATTTATTATATCGAAACGCTGGGTGCGTTGGGTTTCGAGGTGTACCGTAGGTCTTGTTTGCGTTTCCTGGTGCACGATCGGTCGATTGCTACCTTCCCGTCCACATCGCATGACTTCGCTCGGGAAAGAAGCACCGATAATGGCGTTGTACGGACGGTTCGCACTGACCATTCCCACAGAACGCGCTTGCGGCGCTTTGGAGTGAGTAACCGATTGCATAATCACGGTGTTCCCTGCCGCCACCCGGCATAAAAGCATAAAATTGTTTATCTTATTTGCTAACCGCTACCGCTTTATCGTGTTCCGTAGGATTGTCAACCTTGGAAGCTACCGATCGATTATGGACGAGCAAGCAAATTAGCGAGCAAGGCGAACTCAAGAGCACAACAGTGAAACAGTGGAACGGGTCGGATCGTTCGGGTGTGCAATATCACGCGGCTGCCGCCGAGAATGTAATGTCGTCGTTGCCGCCGCCGCCGCCGCCGCCTTCGCCGTCTCGTTGGTTGTCAGCATTCTTTACCGCCACGATCACGTGTCTCGCTGGGTTGCTACCGCGTCTACCGTGACGCGTGCACGCGTAAATGGGAAGCCATTCAGCAGCCCGCCGCTTCACCGTCTCCATCGGTTTCACGTTGTTTACGCGTCTACTTCCGGTGACGCAGCGCAGCACGCACAGTGCGACCACGGCCCGGAAATGGCTAGATTTTTGACGAGAAAATGAAAAAAATAGTAACTCACCGACCGGGTGTTGCAATTTGGACAGACCCGAAAACGGTGCGTCGTGTGTCGCAAGAGGAGATAATGGCACCGCAGCAAAACAACAACACGTCGCGAACGGAGGGGTGCACGGTCTTAATGGACATCTTTGCACCCGCGCTCCCCGCTTGGAACGCGTTTTATGCTAAGTAAATGACACTCTAATTATGCTCGGGCGCGCGTGAAAATCACTACCCTTGTCACCTCCGGCAAGGTCCGTTTCTTTTCTTCGTCTTTTTTTTTCGCAACACATTATAATGGACGTCCGACGACGTGTGCGCATTAAGCGATTAAGTGCGACGCGAGCCACAAACAGTAGCAAAAAGAAGCAACAACTGCTTGGGTGAGAGTGAGAGAGAGAGAGGGAGACCGGTCGTCCACCTTTATGGTGATGGATGCATGCACAATCATAATCAGATTGTCGCGACACCGTGAGCCCATGGCATGGGTTTCTTCCGGAGAGAAATTATGCAAGCCTCAAAACGCTTGGATGCAGTCCAACCCTAGAGAGAGAGAGAGAGAGAGAGAGAGAGAGAGAGAAAGAGTCCAGCCCAGGCGCCAGGGCGTATCGCGTGGGTTGCATTGCAATGGACGTTGGACCCTTTTTCTGCGGTCGATCTGCGACCCTCCTTTCTCCTTTCGCCACCTGCTGCTGTGGACGCACGCGAGTGGGAGGGTTTTCTTGAGGTGCTCTGGCGCTTGCCCGTGGCGTTGCACATTTGCCATCGATCGTCGTGCATCTCCACGGCGCCAAAGTGGGGAGGGAGAGAGGGAGAGCGATTGGGATGGCGCGAACGATCCAAACAGTGTTGTTTAGAGTGATAAATCGCTCACTTAATTGCAAAACAGGGATATCTCGCGCTGAGGGCCGCATAACCGGTGCAATAGGGCTGATGGGTTGCTGTTGTTGTTGTTGTTGTTTCGTTTTTCTTATTTCATTGGAGAACGGCTAATTTGTCTCCTTCCCCGGGATCGTGGTGGATCAGTGTGTACTACATCAAAGTGGTCCCACCGAACGATTAATTCTAATTAACGATCACAAGCGTTTCCATTGAATTGCGACCAGTTGCGGTGTTGATTAGATGAGGATCATCTTTCTAGCTTGCGAACAAGCGAAAACACCTTTCGAGAGTTTCTTTTCCTCGCTAAATGGGATGACAATTTACATTCGATCTTGAAACTATGCTATCATTTCCTTAACTTTCCATCGGAACAAAAGAGTGCTAGCAAAAGTTTGTCGTAGAGTCTAATAACAAGAGTCTGAGAGTCTAATAACATTGCTTGTAGTAAAAAAACGATACCTCTTTGGAGGTGTCGTGTGGAGCTGTAATATCCCAGGGATCTTTCTCCTTCATAATAATTTGCTCAAAAAATTGCGAATAATAATTCCAAACTGAGTTTCTTAAATTTGAAAAACTAAAACTTAAATAAAATCCACCCAAGTGACGCATCTTAGAGATGAGATCGGCAGGAGTTATTTGGGTGAGTGAAAAGGGTGAAAAATTCACAAAGAATCGAACATAAACGAAAAAAAAAAATCGATTCTCTAAAAAGGATTTGTTCAGCTTCAACTCAAGAGTTGTCAAGAAGTAATCGATTAATGTGTTCCAAAAATGTATTGTATTCAACAACAAAAAAAAAAAAATACGATTTTCAGAGACAAACGGAAAAGAGCTGTTGCTGAGATGGATTCATAAAGAGTTGAACATGAACGACAAAGAATCGACTTTCGAAAGCAACAGCAACTCTCGCTTCGTTTCAACGATAGACTGTTTGTATGAATCAAAAAGGAAACAAGAATCAATTTGTTTGAAAAATGTCGAATATTAATGTCAGCGACAAACGAGCTGTTGCTGAGAAAGGTTCACAGAGAATCGACTCCTCGAAAGAACTCGCTCAGCTTTAGCTCAAGAAACGACTCTCTGCCTCTGCCTGAATCAGGAACCGAGAGCAACTCATCACATTCAACTACGCACACGATCGCGTATGTCTCTCCACCGCTCCAAGAGTGTAGTAAAATCCGTATGTATCAAAGCTCGCAGTAAATGAACGCTTTCAGGGCGCGGGAGGGTTGCATCGGATAAAACGCCAGTTCCGCTAGACGCCAGTCCAAACCGCCGCCAGTTGGACTTTAGACCGATTGCCAAACGCACAAACACACGCCAACACAACGCTCTCAAACAGTGCGGTGTGTGAGCATGCTGCAAATGACTCACGATCGTGGCATGCATATATTGCTGCAGTTTCGATTCGCGACACGAAAAAGCGCGAGCTCACGCCGGATCGGATCGGATTTGGTATGCAGTCATCATGCCAGCGCCGGCCCCAGCGCGACAACGGGCCCT
>JXXA01007941.1:0-24672 GCA_000956255.1 Anopheles punctulatus
GCAATCGCATGCTGTGCGAGTTGCACGGGGTGTGCGATTTAGGAGCAGAATGTCGTATGCGTTTCTGTGGAAAACAATCCGCTTCTGTCATTAGGAACGCAAAACAAGCAACGCCGATATTTGGATGTTTCATGAGAAAGCCGTCGCCATCGTTGATTACATCACTCGTTGAGCTATTTTCAGTCACGGTAAGGCTTTCGGTGGAATTTAGTGTTCGTAAACGGTTCCGTACGATGCATTTTGGTACATTTGAAACATATAAATGAAATTGCGCAGCAATAATCTGAATTTGGCAAGGCTTGCAGGGACTCACTTCAAAGAAGGTGTTAGACGAACGATCTTCGAAATTTTAATTAATTTTATCCTCCCGATTCTTATCCCCCGACGACGATGCGCTTATCGACGTTGGATGTAAGAAATCCTGCAAAAGGTGTAATTATTCTTCCAAGCAGTTATTGTGTTAAAAGTGGGTAAACACGTTTGGAGCTTTTATGAAAGATTATGCACACACACTTCGATTTTTCAAATTTCGCCTTCAATTTGTGTCGTCGTTTCGACCGTTAGAATTGCCGCAGGAGCGGAACAGCTCAAAAATGCAGTTTGCTACGGTTCAATCAACAGAATTTAGTACTCTGTTTAAACAGCTGATATTGGCAGATGCTTCCTGGTGAAAATACAACGACGGTTCAAGCTATTTCGTTACAGCCGTTGGTATATCTGTGTGGAATCAGCATCGGTCACCAGGGCTAGTAGCAGCACGCGAATGTTCCGGAGTCATCAGCTAATCCACTGCTGTAAAGTCCACTCCACTGATTCCAACTTATCTTACGTAAATAGAGTGCAGCATTTTTGGTTGCTCATTTTGCTCGGAACGCTTCCGAGTGCTTTTTTTGCCATCCCCAACCTGGGCCCCAACCGGTCTCTAAATCGTCGCGAGCCAAAACCCACCCCGTGCAAATGGGGCGAAACATCTCGGAAAGTTCAATATTTGCACAGCTGTACTGGCCTGGCGGTGGTTCTGTGCAGTACCGGCCCCGGCTAGAGTGTTCGACTCGCTACTCGGCGGTCGTGTTTAACTCGTGCGAAAAATTTCTGCACCGCCAGCCGGGGGGAAATTGTGACAGATTGAGCGGTTTAACTTCCGCCACGGTTTCGCGGTGCGGAATCGTTCTTGCGCTGCAGAAAAGCCACAAATGAAACTGTGCAGTGAAGACTTTACAACCGCATGAGCCGTCGTATCAATCATAAGCCTTCATCAATCATTAGCGTGCAGTGTTTGGACGCGCAACACACGGCTGCTGCACCCATACACCGACACATACTGTGCGTAATTTGGCGGACAAGATTAATGGCAGTTTAAGGAACACGGGTAAATACAGACGCACTGTTCCATCATGCGTGGAATGCTGTGACTCGTTAATGAGCATTAGATTGATCGAATGGTTCGTTGATTAGTGAGGCACAAAAAAAGAAGAAAAAAAACAGGTCGAAATTTCTAAATGGGTTGATAAATATTCATGAGTAAAAGATTACCATTCTAATCACACCCCATATTTGAGGGTGGATTACCCGATCGGAACAGCTGTGTAAGGCATCATTAAAGGTGAATTACATGCGATCAGTGTAATGTCTAAATAAAATAAAAAAATGATACATTTGAGTGCTAAATGTGAGGTTACATTTAATGCATATCATTTCAATGATATGCATAACAGGCATGGTGGGGAGTTCATTTGTCTTACCTGCCACAAATTATTCCATTACTCGACGCGTATCGCAGAACAGGCGTTCGTAATCAGTGTCAGTCGTATGGAAGCACACAATTTAACATAACCTATACGGCAGCGAAGCAACGCAGAATCAGCATTAGTAGCATCGCATCGTCTTGCATGCTCGCGTTGATTAATTCATTTTCCGCATTCACTCCGGGTGGGTTCATAATTAATCAAAGGCAATCCGATTTTAATCATGCGACATGAGACGCTAGTCTCGGCGCGGTTTGGACGACCAGATAAGCCGAAGGCAGTGAGCGCAGTGATGATATTTTATTATTACCACACAGGAAGTGTAAGCGCGCCCTTTTGGAAGTTAAATAAAAAGCGCAAAAAATCCTCTTCGAGGTTACTGCGATCCGATGCGGTTGCTTGGTCACACTCGACCCATTTAGCAAAGCTGTGGTGTAACTAGCGTCTGAGGCCCTTCCCGCACTGCCTGCGCTCGTGGGAGCGTAATTGAAACTGGACACTCGGTAGTAAAAACTTATGTCCTTTCGCAGTAAAAGACATAGCGCCTGTGCGGCTAAATGTGGCCGCAGGACGATCCGGCGGAACAGAAAATTGCACGAATCTGTGTGTGTGTGTGTATTTTTTTTTCGGCTCCGTATTTCGGGTTTGTTAGCTGCCGTTCCATTTCGAATCAACTGGAGGGTATGATTTTCTTCGTGTCGTCGAGTGAGGACACGGGCAAAGATAAATGTTTTCCATGGGCTCCGTTTTTAGTGATGGGGAATGATGTTTTTTTTTGGTTCTCTCTTGTTGGTTCAGCGCTAAATTCCAGCCGCTTCGCATGTAAGTACAGCCGGCTGATGGGCCAGCTGAAATTGAATTCGATTCCAACGAAATCCGGAGCTCCGGTATCATTCTGAGCGTGGCTGATTCTATTTTATGCTCTGTTCGATTGAACTACATTCATCTTCAGTGACCCAACCGTCGTGATTACTGCTTCATCAAATCCTCGTAGTATAGTGCGCCTACTGAGAAGTCTGCGCTTGGCTCTGTTTTCTCCTTTTCCGACTCTCGTTCTTTCCCACACTATCTCTCTCTCTCTCGCTCGTGCGCCGCTGGAAGGAGCAAAGCTCAAGGACATTTTCTGTCCTCCAACCGAAAGGGGAACGGGGTTGTTCTGGAAGACGCGGGTTTGCCGGTTAAGTGTATGCACATTTATTTCCACGCCAAGCAGCACGTGGCGTCATGGGATGACTTGGGAAAGGGAGCGCTAGCAGCAAAATAAAACGCTTCACCGTTTCACGCCGGGTGTGAAGACCTTCGCCGGGGTGAAGCATATTTCTTTCGGAATCGACACTTTTTGCCTCATATCATTATTTTCACATCTCATTGTCGAGCAGCGATCGGATGGGAGATGGAGGGATGGGAGATGGGAGCGCTGGTTCAGACGGACGCGGGGAGCCACGCTTTCATCTTTCATGCGGGCTTTAACGAGTAGTGAGGAAAATTTGTTTCGCAAGAAATCTGTGCGGAAATGATGGTGGCACCATAATCCGGCACCTTTTGCATTGCGGTTGGTTGAAGAAAAACGCTGGCTCATAATGGTGATTGAATAGCTGAAGATTTCCAAACACTTGTGCGGATGTTTTGCCCATTGCGGTGTCGGTGTCGCACCAAGGACGGTGACACACTTTGCACGCAACAATCGGGCAATCGGGAAAGTTGTGCTCCGGGCGATGCTTATGTGTTGCTTTCTCCGGCCGGTCAGGGAACGCGTGTGCCTTCGCGGGCCTATACGTGATTATCATTAGAGATCGGATCCCGGACGTTAGGGCTCATATCGATGGTTTGGTGACTAAGTGGCTTTCACAGAATTCGCTCTCCTTTTTCTCTGCAGCTTTAGCCATTTGATGGTCATAAGAAACTTTTCGTTATTAATGCGCTGGAGCTATAGAAAAACATTTGATTTATGGCTGTGCGGGTGTAAAAGCACCAACTTATCAGATTCAGTTTTTCTGATTAAAAATAGTAAGGTTTTTTCTTTTGGATAACTTTGGAAGAAAAATAAATACTACATGAAAGATCATATTTTACATGCACAAACAGATCCTTTTCGGATAACCGGAACCAGGTGCTATTGAATCCAATCGTCCAATCTCCTTGGATGTTCGATTCAATAACTTTCAGATTAAGAAACCACAAGCACTAGCATTGCGGCTCATATATATATTTTGAAGAGCTCTCCTTCTCAGCAGAACGCATGTCTTTGGAAAATCTGTTTTTCTTATCGTTTGCAGGAGGGAGTTCGAGAAAACTATAACGCACAACAGCGGTGTTGTTTGTGGGGAGCTCAATTTTCTAGCTGAACTGAATCCAATTGGAAGCTAATCTTGTTGTTGAACGGTGCACAGGCGGAGGGTTGGTTTAGGGTTTTGCAAACCTTCAACCGCAAGGGTGATTTTAACTACAGCCCATCAGTTTGCGAACTATCGATTACGTACATGCACGTGTAGCCCCATTCGTACTTTCTGGGTGCCCTGTAAACATGAACGACAAGCGCTAGAACAAAGCTCTACTCCTTCCTCTGCTGCCTGCTGCGAGGGTTAAACCAGAGAAAGAAACACAAACGCTACCGGCGGGGTTGATCTTAACGGGGTTGCACACTGCTAAACGGGCTGCTTCGCCGTGAATTGCCCGGTGACTGCACATAATACCATGCAAGCATTTAAGCGCACAGTGGACGGTGAAATAAAATCAGGTAAACCCCACCTGCCCCGAGACCTGGCGAAAGGTTGTTGAGTTTGAGGTGGAGTACCGTGTCCCTAACCCGCGCATCGTGCATTCCAAGATGAAAGTTCTTTCCTTCCTTCGGTGAGCACGAAGCAAAGCGTGCGCCCGCGCGTTTTAGTTCCAGCAATTAACATCTTTTATTAGACTCATTAAGCTTGCCATAATTAACTTTTCCTTTCTGCCACGCAAGGACTCCCATAGTTGGGGGGGTGGGTGCCTGCACTCAGGTAGTCGGCCGACTGCTTGACATAAGTCGTCATGTTGAGTGCATCTTGCGGGGCACGTCATTGTGGGGTCGTAAAATGTGCACCGACCGTGCAAAAGGGCGCAATCGTTCCTTTCTGCTGATAGCATCTTGGTGCAGAAACGTGCCGGTGACCTGATTATATTAATGATATAGATTTTTCCGACGCTGTGCACCGTGCGTAAACAGTTTATGAAGATTGAATGAGCAACATTCAATGCACGAAGCGAACGTGGTTTGACCTCCCGCATGCTGAGGTGCAGCTCGTGAATATTAATTAAACTTCAGGCTCGGCTCGGGTTTACAAGAATGACTTCATCAAGGTAATGTAGGACGAAGCTGTACGAACGATCTGTAATGAAAAACGTTACATTTGTACGCACGTGGGTTGCGTTAATTCGCTGCAATAACAACACTGAGTGCTTACCGCCGAAAAGCTTGCCATGGAGGTTTCGAAGAAGGGCACGTCCACATTCGATCCATGCTGAGCCCTTATCATCATCATCTGGATGAGGTGTCGGGTGTTTCGGTCGTACCGGTACCAGGGAAAATCGTACGCCACCATTTGAACGGCTTCGCTCTGGAAAATTAAATTTAGACATCAGGAAAGAATTCACCAGCGTGTGAGCGTCTTGAAACGTACTGCATCCCGGATGATCGTTCCACTGTAGGAGTAGAGAAAGAGGAGCGTCAATTCGGCAAATGCGTACGGCAAATAGGTGAGCTTGTAGACTCCTTCCACCTGTGTGTTAAGCAGAACATAATAAACCCAGCTTTTTTACTCTCTTTCGTCACTCTTTGAAGGAACAATGTTTCGATACCAACCACAAGCAGCGCAACGCACACGATGCACATAATGATGGCAGTCACTGTGTAGACGAGCAAAACGTTTGGAGCGAAAGCAGTGCGTACCGCCGTCACCAGGTCGATGATGTGCTGATGTCGCCTACTGATGCATCTTAGCTCGAGGTTCACCCGGTGTGTTTCGGTCGGGGAGCCCTTCAGCGATCGTGCGTCCAGTGTTGAGGACAGATCTTCCATTTCATTCTTGAGCGCTTGAAACTGTCCGTAAACGTAGAGACAAACTCCGCTGAACAGTGCATCACTTCCCGACTGCGACGTGATGGTGGGAGCGGAAGCGTAGTTTAGGAAAATTGTTGTCATAGTGAAATAGAAAGAGTTCTGCGAGTTATAGGGTAAGCTAGATGGGAAACAATCGTTTTGGATTATGACGCGTGCTTATAGAAGCGATGAAAATGCATCTAATACTTACGCCAGTTTGAATGGTAAAAGCTTGACAAGGGGCTGCTGTCCCTGGAACCAATTGTAGGTCATGATGAAGAATGGAGTTACTCCGTAGAGGCAAGCGGCAAAGAACATCATTAGGAAAAGATAGAACGTGAACTGTTGTCCAAGTGCAGTCATGCGTTTATTGATGCTGGCTTCGCGTGGATGTTCATCTGAAGTTTAGCAGTACATGTTAATTCCATTGTCACATGAAAATACACTTACACACTATACTGACTGCGCAGCAGATCGCTGATGTTGCGGAGAACGCCGTCTATTTTGTCCTCATTAATGAAATAGAACAACATTCGCAGAAATCCCGAAACGCGTGCCACCGTTGGGCAGATACTTTCGATGCTTTCGCTAAGATCGCCGTCCTGGTAGGCGTACAGACCGTGAAGAAACTCTCCCACCATGCAGACGGCGAGCGTTGCGAGATTGATGACGATGAGAAGTTTGGTGTACCAAGGACGCACCAAACGGTCCCCCGGCCACAGTCCGAAAATAAGCAGTATCTTACGCTGCAACCTGAATATGTCCCATTTCCTTCCTCCATGGGTGTCATCCAGCTTGGGTTGATCGGAGAAAAGAGTTATTGAAGAAGTTTTTACCATTGCGAACGTCCACTGAAGAATCGATGTGATCACTTACGGGACGTTCAATATATAAGGGTCTGGTATCCTTGGCAACGGTTAAAATGGTTAAGCTGTCCAAAACATTAACGACATGGGAAAAGCTGTCAGTCTGGCAATCCGCACACTTTGATTGACTTGCCGGGTGACATGTGCGGAGTTTCGTGATTAATCGCGAATCGTGTAAAGCGATTTGATTATGCTTTGTATGATAGTAGAATGGCTTTGCGAGCTGCCTTTACCCTTCCAATAATCACGAAATATCGATTAATTTAACGGCTTCTAAACCGCAACGCAACTGGCTGGGAGGACATTATGAAAACACGCCAAACACTGTGTTGCGGTTGAACGATAAACACTTTAACGAAGAAGCTTTACGGTGGATGAAAAACCACTTAAGAAATAATGAATTATACGTAATTCATTGTCTACACCTTTTCCCTATGGTCGGGTCCCATTAGCAGCCACACATCTTGCTCTGCAAGGCCGCTGCCCGTGATCCCTCTAGCGTCTGCAGCTGGCCATAATGAGAGAAAGCAATTAAATTGATTCCAGCTCGCTTTTACGAGACGCACAAAACCGCAAAACTGCTGACTTATAAATGCGAACACCGGGCATGCCGACTCCGCTGAGCCACGAAAGGAAAGTCTAGAATTCGTGCTTCTTACGCTCGGCGTAAAGCACCTCCGTTGCCGTTGCGTAGTTTGCGGTGGCTTCCACGTGCCGCGAAGTGTTACCCGCACGCGACGAACCGGCAGAAACCTGCCACCGCAAATGTGGGAGCCCCGTTTAATCGATTCCTGAGGTTTCCGCGGTCTACGGCTAGACCGTGAGGTTGGTGGTGTAGAGCCGAAAATTTATGCACACTCCAAATTTCGTTTGTCAAAACCGTGTGTCGAGTGATTATGAACGGTGAGAAGGCAACATTAATCGACAGGAACCACCTAGACATGGGTGCAGCCGCGAGATCGGTGTTGAAATCGCTCACGCGCCCATTTCTCGCACAATCGTGGGTGGGCTTTTATGTGGTAAATTTAATTTACCAACAAACTTATTTAATTTGCCGGCATGCTTAATCCACTGGGCAGCGCAATCCAGTTCTGGGGGTTGCCCGATCCAGCATGAGTCCATTGGGCCGACATCTACCGACGCTACAATCAGCGCAGCCCACCCTGGCTTCGGGTGATACAATATTCATTGGACTTCATCAACACGCACATCCGTCCGACGTTCCGACTTGTGGGAACGTCGGGTCAACCACATTCTCCAGAGGCAAGCCGTATGAATGACGAACCTCACGGCTCTTCTTGGACAAGTTTTGCGAAATTCCCTGCAGCAAAACGCTGCTGCACTGGCCGGAGCGGTTTTCCACTCTGTTTACTACCACAATTAATCAATTGCTCAATCAGATGTAAATTAATAGCTGGAAAATGTGCTCAGACCACCAACGCGGCGTGGGACAATGTCCACCCTCCACCCTTATGCCGCCCGGGGAACGGGGGGAAATGTCGGAATGTTGTTCCGCGTCTTTTCACCTGTTTATAGCACGGACGGTGCGCTTCGGTTGACCGTCGCTCGGACACACGCACATACGGATCAGCCGGGAGGGTTTGAATGTGGCCATATCGGTTGCTGGGTTAGTTATGAGCCACGGTAATGTGGATTTCTAATTGAATTCACATCTCACTGCCGATTGACGCATGGAATTAATTATAGCTGATGCGTTGAAATATAGTTTCCGCCAGCCTAGAGGGTGTATTGATGGAATTTTGAGCGCATGAATAGGTTTTTCCGATAAATTCTTGCCATCTAAGACGTATTGAATTAATTGAACGTATTTTACAACCGATGCCATATCGGTGTTAACAATTTGTTATCATGATTTGAAAAATTAAGAAACCTTTTAGTGGGTTATGGTAACGGAACAAAAAGAAACTCATGTTAGCTAAAATATGTGTTTGGTTTATTTAATTCCATTGTCCTGCTTAAAGCTACCAAAAGCTCGCCACGCATCCCGTCTATTCCGTAGTACGAGCATCCACAAAAAGAAGAAAAGAGAAATAATAATTTTAGACGCACAGCAAGACCGCACAGTATAAACATAGTACACCAAATGATGCTGAGAATGTGGGTGGGCGTTGTGTGAGGAGAACGGTCGATGGAGAATGTTATAAATACGGGCATCGCTAGCCTACGAACATCACCATTGGTGATGCAGATTTTTACTAAGCAGTTATAAACCATTACAGTACCGCCTCATAGGTGGATTCGCTGTACTGTCCACCCCGGGAAGTTGTTCTTCCAACTTATCCAGTCCAGTCCAAAATTAAGTCATAAAAATAAGCCCCCACTGACTAAGCACCCGGTTCGAATTGGACCTTTGTCACGATCATGTGACATGAAAACTCCCCTAAATAAGTCTCCCTCCTCCTCCCTTTTTTATATAATCTTATCCCTTCTTGAACTTGAGCAACAGTATACTAATGGTAAGGAAGATCACTATCCAGATAGCAGTGGAAGCGAACCCGATGTAGACGTTCGGGTCCTCGATCAGCCAACCGCGCTGCAGAATGGAACGTAGCGATTCGGTTGATTTGGTGAGTGGTAGAAAAACGGAGAAAACGCGCACCAACGGATGCATGCCCTCGATGGGCCAGATGATACCGCAGAGCATGACGATCGGAAGGAAGCTACCCATCGCCATGTACGTCGCGGAGCGTTCATTATCACAGGAGCACGACACGACAAATCCTGCAATGATGGATATGTTCTTAATGTAATGTTCTTCAACAGAGCTATCGAAGGGGATCGAAGATGATGTCCATTAGCTTACCGAAGCACATGCCACAAAGCCCCGTCAGTATGGTGAGCAGAATGACCCACACGATGTCACCCCGGTTGGTGAGATTGAACACGGAGAAGCTAAACACCATGACGAGCGCCGTCTGGAAGCACATCACCAGGAACTGGGTGGTAACGTGGGAGAAGAGAATCTCGACACCGGTAATGCCCGACACGAGGCAACGCTCCAGGATGCCTTCGTTGCGCTCGATCAACATGGCACCCGAGGTCAGGGCGACGGAGAGGAAGAATATAATACTGAAAACGGATAGGGTTTTGCTGTAGTAACCTCGGTCGTGGGACAATCAAAAGAGTGTTAATTACTTACGTAAGAATAACGCCAGGAGCGGCAAAGTCGGTAAAGTTGGGCTTACGATCGCCGTACACCGGCTTGTTCCACTGGAAAGGAATACGCCCGTTGGATGGGTTGACATCGCAATCGACCAGAATGTTTTCGATAAAGTCGAAGAAAGCGTACTGAATGTCTCGGTAGAGAAGCGTTCCAATCTGTTGGTCTGTGTAGGGATGCGAACAATGGAATGTCAGCTTTGATCATTTTGCCGTACGCAATCAAAGTACTCACTAGACATATCCATGGTAACGGCAAGGTTTGCAGAATCTATCGTGAAATCGTCCACATCACGGCCACGTTCGGTTCGTTCGACGAGTGAGTCGGAATAGTTGGAGGCGAACACGAGCGCTCCCCATGCCTTACCCCGGCTTACTTGCTGTAGCGCGTCACTTTCGGTGGAAAAAAGCTCCTATGGAGAGGAAGGAGGTAAAGGTTATTTTTGAATAGTCTCACAAAACATCCCATTTACGTACCAATTCTACGCTTCTGTTCTTTAAGAATTCCATGTAACGGCAGCTTAGCAACGAATAGTTGCATCCCGGGAATACGGGACATTCCTGGAATCCGTAGCCTGCATCCTCAAGTTCTAGATTCGCGACCGCCAGCTTCAATCCAACCGGATCGTGTCCGATGGCCCAGCAAAACAGAATGATTTGAGCGACTGGTAGGCCGATGATGAATGCCATTACCCTGCGAAAGAAGTAAAAGTTATTGTTTCGTTCATTTCAGTGACACAACCAATACGTACCCCACATTACGCCACATCCACAGGAAGTTCTTCCAGATCAGGGCACGCATATGGTTGGGCTTGACGATCTTCAAGTAATCGATGAACGGCGTTTTAGCGTCTTCCTCGGGTGGCAGCGGAGGAGCCTGTATTTCCGGCGTAACTGCGTCGGGTCCCCGGGACGACATGGAAATATTGTCACCGAACTCTCCGGATATCTCCCCGTGATCCTCCTCCGGCGATAGATCCAACGCCGGATTGCTGATAGCCGGTATCCGCACATGCTCCACCACTTCCTGGGCGATGGACGAGCGTCTCCTTTTGCCCATATTCTGGAGGACGGACAGCTTCAGGAACACATCCTCCAGCGATTCGGCCTGATACTGGGCCAGCAGATCGGCGGGCGATTCCTCGGCCAGGAACTTGCCACCACGCATCAGACCGATCATGTGCGCCTGTCGGGTCTCTTCGATGTAGTGCGTCGTCACGATGACGGTGGTGTTGCCGGATTTGGTAATTTCGACCATGTGGTCCCAGATGCTTTGCCGCAGCACTGGATCCACGCCGACGGTCGGTTCGTCCAGGATGAGCAGTTCGGGTTCGTTTAGCAGCGCGGCGGCAAGGCTCATGCGCCGCTGCTGACCACCGGAGAGGTTCTTGACGAAGCGCGAAGCGTTCGGCAGCTGCAGCAGCTTGCACAGGAAGTCCGTCTTCTCGTCGACCTGATCCGTGGTCATGCCGTAGATCCAGCCGAAGTAGATGAGCGTTTCGCGGATGGTGAACTCACCGTACAGTGCCACCTCCTGCGGCATGTAGCCGATCCTTGGTCCGGGCACACCGGATCCTCGCGATCCGGGACGTCCACCGAGCACCCAGATCTCGCCCGAGTTGAGTCTCCGTCGGCCGACGATACACGAGAGCAGAGTCGTTTTACCGCAGCCCGAAGCCCCGAGCAATCCGTAGCTGAAAAAGTGAAAGATTTCACAGCATTAATCGCGAGCTTAAAGATAGCAGGTGGCAAACTTACATCGAACCCTTCGGCACGGTCATGTTCAACCCGTCCAGGATGACGTTCGGGTTCTTTTTGGTGCCGTAGATTTTGTGCGCACGTCGCACGCAGACGGCCTGCTGGCGGCGGATCGCCACGGTAGAGGGTTGCGACATGAACATTTTTCGTCTTGCCGCCAGATCAAAGTCTCTGTCGTTGGTCTGCCCCTGTCCGCTTCCGGTCGCAACCGGGGGAACTCCTTCCGATTCTGCATCCATGTTGATTCTAAGCAAAGAAAAAGACAGAGAGAGAGAGAGGAAGAGAGAGAGGAAGAGAGTGAGAGAGTGAGGGAAGGAATAGACAGCCTTGAGCTTAACCGATTTTAAGCACCGTTTCGTGTCGTTTTGTTGGTTGTGGTATCAATATTACCGGGCCCAGGTTTGCACAGTAACTTGCGTCGCAGATATGCCGCAAACAAGGTGCTCTGAAGTATGTAATCATTTAAACGACTAGGCAGCGAATTTATTTGACATTCGTTCGGCACGGAACGCGCATCCCAGCTCGGTCCGCGGATACGAGCGGTTTTGCGATCCGTTTGTTTGTGTTGTGTACATGAAGGCTATTAATGGAATGCCTCTCGCTGACTTGAACCTGCCCCTATCACGCGCAACTGTCCCTTTGATGCTGCGTATCCTTCCTGCGACAGCATTCGCTTGTTGCGTACTTTTTGTATGTTTAATTATTTCGTTCGCGTTCGGTGATGGTTTTCCCGGTGGTGTGGATGCACCGCGCAGGAAAGCGGGCAGGGAAATATCAATTTAATTGCCGTTAATGAAGCTTGACGTGGTGTTTGTGTGTTTGCCGTGTGCTACGGGTGGAATCGTATTAACTGCATTAATGCAAATATCATTCTGTGCGGGACAGGGTGCACCCATCTCGCCAGCCAGGGATTGTGTGCAATTATTCAATGCTTTTGATTAGGTGTTTGTTTTTTCGTCGCGGTACGCGGTAGAGATGGTATATCGATTTCAGTTACCGCTTACATTGTTTGTCTGCAGCTGATTGTTAAATGATACCGTAAAATTCAGTACCATTTGCTTTTCCCCCGCTATTGGCAACCATTTCGATTGGATAATTTTATGCAATGGGTAAGAATATGGAGCAAATTTTCTTTTTTTTTTTTTGTGCCATAGCCATTACGGCGACATGGTCATTTATTCTGGCCGTTTTGTTTATTACACCTACTTCTAGCCGACCGTACACACATGACAACAGACAACAGGCCCACAGCGTGTTCCGTCCACACCGCCACAAGCACTACTCCAACCGAGACGACCACATAAAACACCCCACTTCCTCCCGGAGACAGCACTTTGGCCCAAAAGTTCGTGTCGGGAAAGTTGAGACCCTGGCTCGGGCTCCCGATAGCAAAACAAGAATGTGGCATTGTTTTACAACACACTTGCCGCCGAAGCTGTGAGGCCCGTCCGCTCGGTTGCATTCGGATGATTGGAAACCCGCAAGGTTGCGGGGCTGAGCGCATCGACGAAGGCACGGCGCCAAGGGTGGGTGCAAAAAAGCACGTTAAACTTTTGCGTGCGAGATAGAACTCAAACCTTGCGCAACACCGAGCACAAGCGGCGGGGGGTGGTGGTGGGGGATGGGGAAGGAGACTGCGTAATAACTAGCAGCAGCAGCAGCAGCGGTAGCAGTTGTTGCATGTTTGCAAGGTGCAGTGTGAAAGTGTTGTTGCTTCTTTTTGAGTGGCCTTTTTTTGCCGTTGCCGCAGTTGCACCGACTGAAAAGTGTTCCGCTATTTTGTACCAGCGCTGAGCCTAGGCGAAGGGATGTGTGGGAAAATTTCTAGAAAATGTTGCAAGTTCGAGGGTACCCGGTGTTGCGTTGCGGAACGATGCACCGTGCCGACCACCGCCTGCCCTAATCGGCACGTGCTCGGGCATCGCCGCGCAGGGGCAGATAAGTGGTTGGTAAAATATGTTCTGATGTGGGCATAGGCGTTGGCAGTTGGGAAACATAAACATTAAAGTACGGAATCGCTACGGCCGACAATGGGAGGAAGAAAAATATGGTGCAAGTTGTACGTTAAAGTGGCGCGAGGAATATCTTTGCTTCTACTTTAGGGTCAAAACTCGCTTATATTGGCTTTTATTTTTAGTAGTCTGCAGTCTGAGTTTCAGAAAACAAATAGTTTAATGATGTCAAAACATACTGAAACATGCCAAACGCTTCTGCCGCTTGCTCATAAATTCATATCGCGCACTCATTATCCAGTGTTGTTATTTCTTTACTGAACACTTTCTGGCATTGCGTTAAAAACACATCAAAGCTAATGGCGAAACAGTACACTCGAAACCCATCGCGAACGGCAGCGCGCTACCAATAAGGATAACCAATCAATTTATGAGTTTGAAATTAGTTCGATGCGAGGAAAAGTTTTCCGTACTTGCTCGGCGACTCGGTGCATTCAGCAAATTTTCCTTTCGCCGGCACATCCCGCACCCATCCCGTCCGGGTTTGGGGTGGAAGAACGGTTGACTCGAGCGCAGTACACATGTACGGGGGGGAGGAAACTTAAAATCAAATACCGACGCGCATCGCTGATCGCCGCATTTCATCGACCGCCGCTTGGAATGACTGATTTTTCCATCTTTTTACTTTCCCCCCCTGCGTCTTCCGTTCTCCTCGGCCGAATCGAATATGCATTACGACGTACCAAAACCCCCCGGCGCTCCCCGCGCGCGAAGGGAAAAGTTTTTTAATTGAATTAAATCGTGTTTCCCGGTACCGCCACGATACGGGTCCTGTGAAATGGAAATTGCATGTCGCGTGCGGTTTGCTGTGCAGTGGCAGCAGTTCGTGAGCAAAACGCATCGCACTGAGTGTAGCTCGATTAGCGGTGGCGGATAAAGTTGTGCTGATTGATTCGTCGGGTTTTCCCGCGGCGAATCGGCCACGGGCGATAGAAACAGGCGCGATGGAAAACTACTGAAATGAAATTGCCCATCGGCGGTGCAATGGTTGTGTTTATGGAGCCGCGGGATAGACGCTAGATGTGAGTGTGAGGGCTCCGATCCGTCGAAGGCAACAGTTCAATGTCATGATCATAAGGTACTGGTTATGTAAATGTGTTCGCAGCTCGCTGGGTAAATGTGAGCGTTAGTGGGCGCAAGGGCCGTAATTAGTCGACCCCCGGCCCGATAAGGCGGCAGGTGTCGCGGGTTCCGGTCGTTCATGTTTGCGTCTGTTGCGCTTGTTTTTTTGTTTTTCGTTGCATTTACGTTGACTCGGATCAATCTTTACGCTTGTGTGCTGTCAGATCGGATGTAATTAGCTTAGCCTTAGGTGACCTACTGCTCGTCCACCCCGCAAGCGTTGGCGTCCCCATGGTCAGGGTTGAGGTGACACCCACTCCATGGGCTGTGGTTTTGGCTTTGACCCCAGGACACCGTGGCCGATGTCTGTCACCTCACCTCAGCGACTGTGCATATTTATCGAATTAATTTGGCTAATTATCAGTGCGTTTTTTTTATCTTCCCCAAGCTCTCCTTGACTCTCTCCCGAGACACTCCACGAGGAGACTTCCGTTCCTTGCCACTGATGATGTACGGGGTGTGTGATCGTTGGACCCTAATCCATTACCTCGCGCCTCGATCTAGCAGCGTTATCTTGAT
Organism: Anopheles punctulatus; assembly: GCA_000956255.1. Classification (NCBI taxonomy): domain Eukaryota; kingdom Metazoa; phylum Arthropoda; class Insecta; order Diptera; family Culicidae; genus Anopheles; species Anopheles punctulatus. Next base: position 15,278 of record JXXA01007941.1, read on the forward strand.
AGCCGCGTACGCGTTCTCGGTGTCACGCTAGGTGACAATCTATCGGATAGCAAGAATAGCACCCCGTTTTTTTCATTTACATTCGTGCTCGGCGTTCGTGCTCGGTGGCCATCTTCTTCGCGTGACCGGCGGCTGGTGCTGGCGTATGATATATGTTCTGAGGATGCGTGCGTTCGACGGAAGGTTAAACTAATTGGCAGCAGTTTTCACTTAATGTGCTTCACAATTCTTTTATACCTTCGATACGCCGCGTATCATCGGCGATGGTTAGAAATGATACTCTGTTCGCATGGCGTGTCCGGTTCCGTTGTCGGCCGCAGTCACGAATCACGGGTTTAGAACAATTGTTTTGATGAAATTAATTTCGAAAAGTGTACGGGGACGGGCCACCCGGTACGGAATGGAACGTCTAAATCAGCGTTATTTGACAGAAATTTTCCTCATCGCTTGAGGTTTCCGACGAATGCACGCTACGGTATCGCGGTTAGCCACGATAGCACCCGCGTGCCAGAGACGCTCAACGGGCAGAACCCGTTTTCAGACTCATTAGCCACAACAAGCAGGATCAACAGAACGTACGCGTACGCGGTGCACGGTTTCGTGTTCGTCGTTTTCACCGTGGCGTTCAGTTAACAAAGACGGAAGTGAATACTCATCGCAGGCTGGACCTCGGAACGTCACCATACGCTCCATTGACGTCAATGAGATCGATGAGCAAAGTAGGCGAGCTAGCTAGCGAGCGCCTGCACCGGTAGTGGTAAACGGTCGTTAAGGAGATGGAAGCTGTCGAGACGACGAATGCATCAGGACGACCGCTGCTCGAGCGAGTAACTAACAGTGGGTAATTTTCCTCTTAATTTCGTAATTTAACTCCGAGACTGAGTCAAACGAAATTGGCTGCGTGTGTGTGTGTTGATACAGTCGTACGTTCCGTAGGCAGCTGCGATAGATCATGCTATCTATTAAATCGGGCGAGGAATGAAGCAAATTCACTGGAATTTCGGTTTGCGTCAGGAACGGAAGTAATCAGTTGTTATTTACGGTCGTAGTGTTTCCGTTTTCAGTTGCTTATCGAATGAGTTAGGATAGTGTCCGGATAGGAACGCGAATGTGTCGCGATAGGAGAGATTGTACGTTATGTCTAATGATTCAATTGCTTCTGTTTTAAGCGATATTAACATACATTACGTTTTGCGATGCATTAAATAGTTGCTCTGCGTTCTTTTGCTCTTGGATGGGCAAGAAACATAATGGTGGATATGAATATTCTACCGTCTAGACCAGTGTTTCCATATATACTCGCTTTATACCATTCACATATTGGTTGATATCTTTAATAATAATAAAAAAACAGTCTGTCTGTCTACTGTAAGCAATGCAATACACACAACTCTCATCAGCAGATGAAACTAAATTCCATTTCCGTAGGTAGAAAGAATTTCTTTCACGCCACCCACGTAGCGCTGTGTGTGTTTTCCGTGTTTTTTTCCTCGAGCAATGCATAAATTGTCTGCTGCATGTATGCTCTCTGCCGGCGGCTCATACCGCGTTTTTTATCATTCCTTCGAGAGCACACATTCTATCGTGGCTTGCGTCGCATACGTCGGCAACGGCACCGATCGCATGAAGTAATCGAGCTGAAAAATGTAATTTAATATATTTTTCCTTGTGGCACCGTACGGTACGGCCCGATATTTAAATCGGTTTTCCATCTACCGCATTATGAGCAGGATTAAAAACGAGCAGGTTCCAACGAGGATTCAAATGAGACAACAAGCTCTTCGACTTAAGCAGGGAAAGCAGATAACGAACTGAATCACGTGAGCTGATTAGGGGTAGACGAGTATGAGAGTATGTTTCGTGTATGATCATTGTACTAAACGAGTTTTTGTATAAAAAATGTTAAACGCTAATATTACGAAACCCACATCCAGCAAGTGGTTAGTTTGAATGCAAACGCTGCCGACTGTGCACGGTGCATGAATATTGCACTTGTCTCCCCGGACATGTCCGAAGCTCATGTCTGCATAAGCGAAGAAGTCGGTTAGCTTTGCTTCATCTTCTCTTTGCGGTTTCCATTTTCCGAGCCGAAAGAGCTCAGAAGTCATGCAGTACGGTCGGGTTGTACCGGTGAAAGGAAAAAAAAAACTCGACTGGTCACTTTACCGAACCCGACCGACTTGGATGGGCCAGGTTGCTTTTGCTTTATTATTTTTTTCTGGGTACCGGGTGAGAAGTGATTAGGCAGCGCCAGCCGCTTCTTAATGGTTTTACATTGGATGTACAATATTCTGCACTCTGTCGCTTCATTAAAGATGGAAAAGCGGTAAGTGTTCTCAGTCACCTGGATGGGACCGTATTGCTTTGTTTTCACAAGTAAGCAAGCAAGAAATTTTCATTTCACAATTTCCAGGACTCGAGCTGCAGCAGAATCCCGAATGAGAACGTTTTATCCTAGTTGCCATAGCGTTCACGTAAATGTGTTTATTTGCTGTTGTAACCAACCGAGCATAAAAAAACAAACCCAAAATTTCGGGTTTTCACAGTTTCCGGATTATAAAAAATGAATTAAATCGCACATTATAACGCGTGAGCTATCTGCGTCTCCCACGGGAGCTCGTTTAGAGTCATGTTACCTCCCGAAATGATCCACTTTACGTCCACCCGCTAATAACATTTGCATCATATATGTTGCGCTCACCGGTCGCGCTTCTAATGTAGTACAGATTGGAAACAGGGAATAAAAAGGCTCACGGAGAGTTACACTCCGTCGCAGGTCATGGGACTCCTGGATCAGATCTGGTGAGGAAGGCTGTCCCCAAAGGTGGACGGTCGTAATGTGGCTTCTGGTTACTGAGTTTTTTTTTTTAATACGTTTTCTCATCGCAGCCTGCGTGTGGAAATCCGGCTGCCGGCGCTGTTTAAACTCCCACCAGCGCGGGCCATGCTCATGCATATGCAAATGGCATCCTAAGTCGGCGGTGGCTCGTGATGATGGCGACGAATCATTTGTTTCGCGCTACGCTTATTCCCAACGCCGAACTTGACCTCTTCCTTTGGTAGGGAATTCGTGTCGGGGAACAAAGACTCGAAGGCTCGAGTGCGGGTCAATGCGGGCGTGGTGCGGTGCACTTTGCAATGATTGCCTTTTGGGTTCAGTATTATTTTTTTTTTTTGTACAAGTTGTTCCCTCGTTCTTATCGGCACCATCGCCGAGACGCACGTGGCTGAAAACATGTCTCACTCCATCTCGCCCACAAGGTACCGGGGTCAGGTCAGTTGCAAGTTTGCGAGGCACTATTTGCATTCTCTGCATCTTCGCCCCGGGAGCTCCATTTCTAGCTGGGCTTAGCCTTTTCTTTAACGAGTCACTGAACCGGGAATGTGTGTGTGTGCGTTTGTGTGTGCGCTTGATCTTTAAGCCTCGAAGGTGGGTGAGGTGAAGGACGTTCAGATCGAGCAAGTCGATTTATGAGTTAATATTGTAATGGCAGCAGCAGTGCACAGAGTTCAGCCACTTTCAACAGTCGTACTTTTCCATGACAGGCCATTTGCTATCGATTCGTGCTGTGTGAAGGAAGAATGCTGATGAGCTCAGTCCCCAGTTCCTAGGCTGTGTGGTTTCTGTGGTCCGAGCTTCCGAGAATCTTTCACCAACCGATAAACGAAGCTCAATTCATTTGCTGCGTAATTCATTACTTCTTCAATTCAACCTATCGGGCTGGCCAGGTAATATGGGCGCAACTGCACAATGAATCATTGCCGCCAGTGAGGCAGCCATGTCCTTGGGCGCTTCAATGCCCTCCCAATCCGACCAAGCAGAAAGCGATGGCTGAAGGCACCCCGGGGCTGGTAAATCGAATTCACCTTCATCGGCATAAGAGGTTTGAAATTTAAAACATTATTACTATTAAACCTTGCACCAACCGTTGGCTGAAGGTAATGATGCTTCAGAAAGCGCTACCAAAGGGAGAACGCATCAGGTGGGGAACAACACACAGCAGAGCTAATGTTTAGAAAATATTTACATCGAGACTGGCTTTGACCTGGCAGGTAGTAGTGTAAAATGATTATTGTAATTGATATCGATGGTAAGTGGGACGGTTCAGGTTGTGCAATAGAAAATGCTGCATGTATCGTGAGCTGACACTGTTCAAAATGAGTTCTTCTTTTCAAGGCTTACAGTTCGAGAAACTCAAAGCAAGTGGTGAATTTTATTTTGGATATTTAATAGTGAAGCTTTCTCACTCCTCAGTATCAAATATGTACACTTGGTAAAATTTTATTTTATTTTATTGCTGAAGGAGATCGTATGATTTCCGACAAAAAAAAACAAATAGTATAAGAACTCCATCTATTTTTGCAACAGAAGGTTGTTCATAATGACTTTAGCAATGTACGCACTTTAAAAACCTTAAAGTGCTGTTTCATGGCCAATATGGATAATTTAATAAAGCAGATGAAACCAAGAACAGATCGAATGAATATGTCCCCGTTTCTATATAAAGAAAGAGAGAGAAGAAAAAACACTCGTACACGTACAACTCGATAATTCGCTGCACCCAGAGATACATTTTTTTCGTTCCCGCAGTTTTTCGCCCAAACTGCGCGCGTTAATCCGATAGCACAGCGAAATCAATTAACTCTGAATTCTGGCGCAAAACAGGGCGCGTGTGAGCGGAGTTCGGTTGTACTTTTTATGGGTTATATTTCCATTACATCTCTTTTTTTTTTGTTAACACCCACTTCCACTGTGCGGCACAAAAACGGTCAACTCGCTAATGATTTTCTGACCATTCGGATTTTGATTCATCGCTACGCGTGTCCCTGCAACCGCCTCTCCTACCCCTTGCTTTAAACGATGTCGAAGATTAAAACTTAATTTGTTTCAATCTATCCATGTGGAACTGTGAAAGCTCGCGTGCGAAAGCGCATGCCGTTCGGTGGACCATCCAGCAGAGATCCTGCGACGCATCGGCTGGGAATGCAATTATCCCACCGGGTTTGCGCGTTGCCACCCGGATTCGATCGCCCTCCGCCCTCCACGCCACGAGCGAATCGTGACGGACTAGGGGCAGGGGTCCGGCATTTGTTTGATGTTTGTTTGTATCGCGTATTTCGGCCGCGCTGGTGTTATTGTTTGATTTAATTTTCCCATTCCCGGCAGCGACGCCGACTGGAGTGAGTGTTTGCGTTTGACAAACGTGCGTGTCACACACGCTATCGCTGTGGTGACCCGGTTTTTGTTTTCGGCGGGCGAAATTGTTCTTTTCACTGTGGGCGCGCGAGGGGGAAAAAAAGTGTGTCATAAAAAAGTAAACGATACTGGCGCACAATATTGAACAATGAGTGAGAGACATGTGGCGAATTCGTGCTCATGTTTGACACTTGCGTTGTTTGCGCTTTTCGTCGCGGTACATCATTCTAACGGAAATTGACTTCAGCTACAATTATACGCAGGGCCCTTTCGTTCGATTGCTTTTTCGTGGCAGGGGGTTGTGTGCGGGAAAATAAATACTGCCCGCTTCACGCGCGTCAGCATCGATCGCAGCGGGAAGCGCAAAAAGGAGCTCGAAAGATGAGTCAACGGTTCGTGATTGATTCGATTTATCGATCGACTGATCAGGATGTCTCACGGAGGAGGCCCCCGGGTGTACGCACACATTCGCGGTCTACCGCCGTATATGCGTCACATCCGGGGATGGTGGACTTTCCTCCCCGCGCCTGGGGGCGCTTTCATGTTCATTTATAGACGCGCACACAGTGGCTCACTAAGTGCAGTGCTTCGAGTGTTATTAAATGTAAACTGCACCGTGCTAGCGCTTGATCATTGCATGTTTAATAGCCCACGTGCGGAGATATTAGTGGCAAATACTCACACGGGCTGCTGGAACCGAGTAGGCCGGTCCGGGGGGAGGGTGTTTTGCGCTCTAGATTTGGCGGACCGAAGGACTGGAGGAGATGAGTGAAAAGCGTGCGCCAGCAAATAACCACTCATATAATATGATGGTTCGTTTGGCTTCGGTATGGTAAGCGAGTACAGTTGCGATGCAACGTGAGTAAAATGTTATCGCGAGATCGATAAAGACTAGCAGCACGAGAAATTACCATCGAGCTAGTGTGGGCGTGCTCTTCATGAAAGTGTGATCGAAAGGCCGGGTTCGGGTTTTCCATCAATAAGTAAGTGAAACCATGGCAGTGCCAGTCGGAACTGTCCGTAAAAGTTTGAACTTCATGCGTCCCGGAATGAAGATGTGAATGGGAAACGTAATTTGTTTATGTAGCAATAATCGGCAATCAAAAGCTCTATTATGTGGGTAAACTACACCCAACAGACACCGCACGGTACATGGATCTTGCGCTGGAGCGAGTTCGTTTGCTACAAAACCACGCTACAGGGGTTCCAAAATTATTCACCACTCGGCACCGTAGCACCCGATTGGATGACCCATCCTTCAGCAAACAAGTTCTGTCGAATCGTCTTCAAACTTTGCGCACGGAGCATGTTCACCGAGCTATTTGTTCGTTAATTCACAATTCGGCTTCGAACGTACAAAATGGTTTGGGACGTTTTTGTTGGTGTGTGTGTGTGTGTGGTACGCTACCGTGACGTCAATCTGTATGAGAAGCACGGGCATTAGAGAGCCACTTGTTACCTTTTGGCTTAGCGCTTGGACATTGATTTCTGACGTTTGAATCATTGCAAACCTTCCGTGTACGTAATTTGTACGCATGTTGATGTTTTTCTTTCCACACATCGCTCCTCCTGAAGTAGCAGCTGTGTAATGAGCGCCCCATTGCCCGCTAGAACGTTGGAGTGTAGTCCACCCAGCCACCATGACGATGGCAAAAATCCGAAGAAAAAAAGAAAACCATCCGACACGATGGATGCAGCGGTGGTTGTGAAGCACCATCATCGCTGTGCAGGAGGGGGAAAAATAAGCAATCCGGAAATCTTGAGCCATCGATTGAATTAGGGTTTCGCTCGTGTTCGGGGGAGGCGGGAGGGTTTACAGACCATCGAAAAAAAAAGCCATCCCGCCGGTGGTGGATGGTTCGAGGAAGTCATCACCGCATCGCCAACGGACGCTCTGTAATGAACGTCATGGACGATCCTTTCGTTCCGTGCTGCGAGACTTTGCACACGTGCCGGACCGTAAATGGCTTGCACGATGGTTTCATCGGAAGAAGGTTTGGAATGTGGGTTAATCCATTAGCTAGGTAATGTGCCGGGAAAAGAACGCTCTGCTGTTCGTTCTTGCTGTTTTAAAACTCCCAAAAAAAGTTGGCAACATGTCTCATGATGTGAAATAAACCAAACTTCTGTTTGTTTTATATTCTTTCAAAAATGGCAAGGACTTCTTGGCGTTCGTATTGATGCATTTTATCCATCTGAATTATTTCGACCATAGTCGTAGCGAATGGAAGCTCTGAAAACGATAGATAAACGGTCCGCTGCTTGACGAGCAGCGTATCGATACAACCATTTAGTACTGAGTAATTTCAAACCCATCCGACTCGGAGCGTGCTGGAAACATTTTTTTTTAAGTTTCGATTTTTTTTTTCAACGTCTCAATGTAACGTCTGTCTGTTTCGTCTTTGCTGGTTGAAGAGATGGTTGAATATGTTGTGAATTTATCAATTTGAAGCTTAAGCTCTTTTAAAAGGATTATGTTCGATGCTTTTGAAAAGGAGAAATTAAATCGACTAATGCTGTCATTCTGACCAATATTAGCGCATTCGCAATGAAATGAACAAATCTTTATAATCATTGATGTTATTATCACCACTGCGCCTGAATAGGGAAATGCAATTTTACACCACCCGTGCTCAAATACGATCTTATCGGGTGGAATTCTAATCCAACCGATGCGAAGGGTGGGATGGTCGTCACAAACTTATTACATCAATAGCCTTCTCCGTGGTGTGCCGGTGGTGTTTGTACGCTTGCAGAAATTGTGCAACGCGTGCACACACCGTTTCGTGTAACGCCCTTATTTGGAGGAGGTGGTGGAGGGCTTTGTTTGTTCGGGGAAGGTGACGCTTTCGAGCAACCGACGCCAATATTCGATGCAGCAACAACTTCCAGTCGGCTTTGTTAATTGAGCTATTTTACCGCACGGGGCAGCGCAGGAGGATGTAGCGCAATTTGCAAACGGTTACATTGTTAAACAGTTCATTGTAATGAGCCGAAAATCACAATAGGATCTATTAATGATAATAATGAAAACGCGTGCGTTTTGTGTGCGTGTGTGAATTAGGGAGGGGCTGGTTTCACTTCCAGCCGGTTGCAGCCGGTTTCAAGGCGCTGCAAACGTTGTGCCGGTGCATGGCAAAATGGCAGTTTTTGGAGGACATTGTACGCTAAAGCGAACGATCGAAAGCTCGCTTCCCACCCCGTAAGCCATTCGGGCGGTAACCGAAAGCATCAGAAGCGGCAGCGGATTCATCGGTTGCGCCCGTACGGCGGTTTGGGTTAATTACAATTCGGTCGGGAGCCAGCCATATGTCGAGGTGGACCATTTCGGGCCCACCATCAGCATCAACGATAGTGCGATGATCGTCATCAGCATCCCATGCGGGGCAGGCATTGCACACCACGCAGCCATTGCCAACCGATGCGTGCTGGTGTGAAAAGTGTGCGGCTTATTTTATGCGTTGTTCGCACTGACCGATCGGGGGGGAGTGTGGAGGGGTGTTGGCACTGTTCGCCATCTGCAAACGTTTATGTTGCGGCAACAATGAACACACCCAGGCAAGTGTACTGGGCGATTGTGTAGAACAAAATTTAGCAAACCCCTCTCGCCAACCACTGCTCCTTTGGCCGCTTAGCCGAAGGACTCTGTGTTGCAGTTGACCCAGTTTGCTGCATCGATTGATACGCTATTGTTGTGCCCGAGACGTGTGTTCCGGCCACGAAGGGCACTGCTGATGTAACTTAATTATTTTGTGCAAGCCTTTCCGTGTCGCGTGCCTATCGTGGTTGCATCGGTTGCAGGGCAGCGGCATAAAATGCAGAAACTTAGTGGCCACTTTCGTCGCCCCGGATGCGATCGCTGGGTGGCATTAAATGTTAAGATAACACCCAGAAACCGTACCGTACCGGTACCGGGCGCGTCACGAGCCGTTCGCGCGAAAGCCCACCGGCCGACGCTCGGGCCACATCATGGCGATGGACTGTAACGTACGTTAATTATGGCTCATTGTCACAACGTTCGAACGCGGGCTCGATTAGCGTGCGGCGGGCTCTCCCGAGCGCGTTCTGAGATTGCACGGGCAGGAAGTGCTTGTTGACTTGCTCGGCCGCCGGTTGCCGATCGATCAAACGCAACGCAAGGCCACAATTACTACAAATCTTGCGGTGCGGGTGCGGGTTGTAGTGACATTGAAAAACT
>JXXA01007943.1:0-17034 GCA_000956255.1 Anopheles punctulatus
TAGTGGGTGATTTGTACGGCGGCGTACCTTGGAAGTATCAGATTTACACACAAATAAATCTGAAAGTTGCACAGTGAGCGTTAAATGTATGCCAGTCACAGAAGAATGACTCACGCTAGAACCCATATTACACAATAATCAACTACTTCTAAACTGCAACAAACAATTCAATCAGAACAAACCGTTAACGTGCCCGGGCGTCGTTAAACGCAACAAACATGACAACTTCCCCCTTCGCTCCATTCTGTGCGAAGGGAAAAGTTTTCCCGACGACAGGCGTTCCAGGTCGATTAATGAGCCGAGAATTGAATAGGGAAGCAAAACACTCACACCAATCGGAGCAGCGAGCTCCACAGAAAAATAAACAATCAAGTTACGAGATGTACAAAAGGAAGCAATAACAAGATGAATTTTCCTCCATGGAGGCGCCTGGTGGTTGACTCGAATCTGAGTAGTTTTTGGCATACGACAACAATCTCTCTCTCTCTCTCTCTCATACACACTTACACATACACAAAACTATCCGGCAAACACTAGTTCGAAAACAAAAATAATAGATGGTAATAAAACTTACCAGTAGCAAAGACGTTCGGTTTTTTACTTTGTTTTTTTTTACGAATACAAATAAACGGTGCTATGCACGCATTTAGTTAGCACAAAAAAAGAAAAACAGGAATGGGTGCAGTAGAAAGTATAACAAACAGGCCGTTTGCATTTTCTCCTTCCTTTTCACAAATCAAACTTACCCCGTCATTTCGATGTGGATAACACCGAACAGAAGCGGATAAAACTTTTATGCACCAACTCTTTCGGTGCATGATTGTCGGGAAATTCTTACCAGTTGCTGAAAGTCATGCTGGTGCAGCGATGACGAACGTAGCAGAAACGTAAGGCCCTTCCTTTGCCGATACGCTCCCAGTCGGATTCGTTCGCAAGAGGATTGAAGTTTTGATTGGTTTTTGCAAACCGATTATGGAAATGGATGGTTTATGATTGGTTGGTTCAGTTTATGACTCTGTTGTTGACACTTGCACAACGTTTCAGCGGACTGCGTGCAGGGTAGCTGGCGAGAGATTTGTTTGACGTCGCTGGACTTAAGTGAGGGAACAGTGGGCTGAAGCGCACTGTCGTTGCGGAAAGCGGAAAGCAAGCGGTTGCGGGTTGCTGCAGGTTGTCGACAAGGTGTTGTACAAACGCACACCCTATTGTGTACGACTAATTGCGTTCGGCGAAGGAAAACTCATTCCATTCAACATTGTGTCCAAAATATTGAGCTATGACGGTTTGGTAGTTAAAAAGGGGAAGTTTTTAACATTCCGTTTGTCATATACCAGCTAGCTTTACTCAACATCCGTGAAGGAAAAAAACACCAGATAATACGAATGTTCCTCGTCATCATATGCAATTTATTACCTTCCAATGTTTTCCGTACCTTATCATTAAAAGGGATATTTTGACATCCAACAAAATGTTTGATCTATTTGCATTGTTTGATCTATTGACCCACCGTTCTGAGCCATTATCGATGAAGGACGATTTTAGAAATATCTGCCAAACATGTGTGCGTAGTTTCTTTTTTCGTTCGGCCCGATTAAACCCGTTTAATGCATCAAAGGCCGAAAGAACAATGCTCGGTTCCGTGGACGAAAACGACGAAGAACGGCTTTACATTGATACAAAAATAAACACATTATGAAAGGTCAAAAATGGGTTTTTGCTACGAGCCGTCAAAACATCGTTCGGCCAGCCAGCCAGCCGTCGTTTAAGCTCCCGAATCAATAAAGTGTAACGTTGGGTACTAAAACGATTGTGTGTGCGTGTGTGTGTGTGTGTGAAGTAAATGCAAAGCGACAGTCTTAATGGTGCTGAACAGTAGCTGGAGAGAGCGAGAGAATGCCGAACGGCAGGAAAAGGGAGAACGAAATGGTTTACATAGGATTATGTGAACTTCTTAAACTTCAATCCAATGTTTGTTCCCACACTCGGTGGCCACTATCATGCACTCGAGTATCGCTTTCGGTAGGGCAAACAAACAAGAGCAGCAATGAGCGGTGCTCAATAGCCGTCCGTCGTAAGATGCTACCGAAGGATGTCGGGTGCTGTTTGTGATGTACGTGAAGCGGTAGGCTTTCGCCTTAAGGCGGCCGTGTGAATTTGCACTTCATTCTCTAGGCTGGGTTTTTGCTGTGCCCGGACAGGAGCGGGACGTATGATACGTCGCTTTCACCCTCCAAACCAATGGCAAATACATCGCTTCACACGAACGAGCGGAGTCATGTTTGCCATAAGACAACATGCAACATAGCTCGTGTGGCTCTCACGAACGGCAGAGTAGCACTTTCGCCTACAGCCAAGGCAAAGGAGTGTGTTCGAGAACAGAATCGAGACATTTCGGGGAAGATGCCAATGATATTGCTGGCAAGCCGAAAACACATTTCGTTGGGAATGCTAAATTTTGGAAAACATACACATTTTTTCATTTTTGATAATGTTTCGTATATTTTTCCCTTTCCTTGGGAATGTGAGTATTGCGATTTTCACAACATTGAAACGACAATTGAATTTCCATACATGAGACATGCGTTTTTGGACCTAAAAAGAAAAACAATCTTAATAAACTTAGTATTGAGTTACGTTCTGTTCCATAAGAAAAAATCCACACATACTGAAGGGGCTACAAATGTGTTTTTATATTCGAATTTAGTGATGTTTTGTTTCGATTAAAAAAAGTTGATTCAACCAATGAAGCATGCAAATGGCACCGTAGGCAAGCGCAAATATGATAGTAACTGGAATCATTGCCAGCCGAACAATCATCGAGCGTGCATCGTCCTGAGCAGTGTGTTCCAGCGCTGGTCGATAAAACTTATCCCACAAGTGGTGCAGCACCAGTTTCAGTTTGTCCCGCAGATACGTCAGTAGCTGGAGCGAGTGTGGTAGCAATCGTTCCGCGAGATATATTATCACCAGCAGGAGCTGCTTGAGACAATAAAACCCGAGTCCGATGGTGCAGTTCTCTGGTGACGTGGTTGCTCCCGTCATCATCTGTGGCTTTGAATCTGATGATTCTATGTTGGGTTTTTCGGGATCGCCAAGCTCGATTGGTTGCACTGGTGTATCGTTGGATGACTGTGGGTGAGGAATTTCTTCTTGAACTATCTCCTCTTCGCTCATCTCGTTTCTCACGTGACACAGATCGACTATGTGTTGAGCTGTCTTGCCCATGGCATCCTGATCTTCTTGGTACGCTTCGAACCATTGCTTCAATTTTTTCATCGTTGATGGGCGCATCGTAGAGCATCGGCGTGCGGTGTACCAGCCGTCGGCAAACTCCGAAAGCGTGTCATCGATGTCGCCGTCGGTTTCGGTGCCTTCTCCCAGCCCACCATCGCCACCACTCAGCCGCGCGATGGAATTATCCGGACGAGGTCGTCCCCGGCCACGGGGAACGCGTCTGGGATGGTCGACTGCGAACGAGGACGTGGGACGGACGGTAACAATGGGCGTATCGTTGTACCTTCTATCACCACTTCCTGCACTTGGTCGCGTTGCGATGTGCTGGTGCTGTTGCATTTTTTCACACCAAAGCTGAAGCCGACGGTGGTGTTCATCCGTGGACAGGGGTGTGTTGTTCATCGAGACAAATTTATGGACGTTATTTCTTGGCCCCGAATGAAACGACTGAAGAATTCAACTGCGACGGCGGGAACACACCGAGTCTGCCAGATACACACTGGCGTCACTTATGTATGACGACTAGACGCATTCATTCGATGAGGTAAACATCGTCTACTCAATGTGTACTATGATGGTTGCAATGTGTGTCGGGTTTGAATTCAAACGAATGTCTTTGACAAACTACATTTTTTATACTGTAATTCATCATGCCCTTGAAGTCGCGGAATCATGAACTTAACCTTGAAACGGGTCCAGCATCATATAATTTGGACTTATGTTCAGTTCTGAACAAGCAGGCATGGGTCTGCTCGAACAAGCCAACGGGACACACAAACACATTCACCCACACACTACAGACTGACTAAAATTATTGAGAAACTCCTACCGAACATCTCATAATGGTAAGCAAACACAGCCTGAAGCATCGAACGCCAAAAGGCTCGCATCAAACCGCTCATTATTTGTCGTCAATCACGAGACGGCACGGCATCATCAAGGACTGCGAGGCAGGCGCCCGCAGTGAAAAGCGATTTCGACGAAAGCAAATCACCATGTGGGGCCAACCTTCGCCAATTGCCGACCGCGAAACCTCGGTGTCCATTTGCGATTCCATCGAAAAATGGTTCCACCAACTGGAGGCGGGAGACATTCAACCCCATCTGCGGTGGCTTTCGTTTGAATTTTCTCGCAGTTCTCCCGAAAACCCCCCGTATGGGGAGAATGTATGTGTGTTGATAAAATTTCCGGTTACTTCATCCTTCAGGGTACACCGGGGTAGTCGGGAAAATTATAGGCAAAGCAAATGGAAAAAACCGACATTCCCTCCTGGCGATAGCACAAGTGCCTCATCATTCGTTCGTCGACTAGGGGTTGACAGAAACAGGGAACGAAACGAGCAAGCGAAGAAATGCACTGGACGTCCTTAGGCGCTTATATCTTGCGTTCCTCGTGCTAGTTATGTGTTCCTACACATACCAGGAGAAATGAACTAAGCAAACACTGCCCGTTGCTACATGGGATCCGGTTGCTATGGTCGCTTGAGGGATGCTGCCCGTGCTCAGCGGCAGCAGGGAGCGCTAGCGCGCTGTCAAAATGACAGCGACTGTCGCGACTATCGACCGCACGTGGCTCACTGGGTTGGCCGCGGGGACGACGGGAACGACGACGAGGATGTTTCGCACACACGGGAACCATCGGCTGGATGATGTTTGTGCAGATCGCGCTTGTTCATGTTCGTTACCATAATGCGGTCGCAACACACAACGCCGCAATGCTTGTGTTGCTCAACGATGGCCACCTACATCGATTCCTCCGTACCACCGCATCGCACCGGGTGGCGTCAAATTGTCGTCTTCATTATTCTCCTGGTGGTGCCTGAGCGTTTGAGAGTACACGCAACTATCAGTAGGCGGTATAGAGTAATGTGAAGTCGTCTGGGGCCTGGAAGCCTACAGCAAGGTCAGACGTATCGGTGAAGAGTGCGGATATACTGGTTTAGCAGTACATGTTTCAACAATTGAGTGTTCATCCCACAACACCTATTGATTGCGTTTCAATCATAATGAAAGTACACTATTTAGTGTTTGAATAGCTTCAAAATTTCATGTCGATTCCATAAACTTCATTACGCTAAAATATCAAACAAATGTCAAGGGCCATAACAACTGCTGCACAAAAATGAGCTTCGATGGCAGTTCGCTCACTAGTTGAGTGGTGACATTTATTTATGGGTAGCGCATCTTGATACTATTAAAGATGTTGTTATGACGTAAAACACATTGCTATGTATTGATGTGATCTTAATGAACAAAAAAAAAGAGTTTTATGCTAGCAAACATCTGCTTAAGCGCCGAGGATTTCCAAGTACATGGCGATATTTGATCAATCACCCAGCACAAACATTATCCCAGTAAGCTTACCCATTCCACAGTGAATGTTAAATTCTTCTCTTATTACATGATACCTTCGAAGCAGATAAAATGGTTGTGATGTTTGCATAAAATTACTCCAGGTACTCCCATCTCGTTTCAGCGTTACCAGCTGTTTCTCCGGGATACACCTTTTAATTATTTATTAGCGCAATATTAAAAGGGAATCAATTAGTCACAAGGCACAAGACACAAGCGAACGACGACGACGGGCTGGTCCGGTGTGCTTCTGATTCAGCACTCACAGCATGCAACCGAAAGCTGGTGTGAGTTCAAAAGCCAGCTTTTCGCCTGATTGTACCAGTTAACCAAAGCGCTTTGATTTGAATCAACTTTAAAATAGGGGATCCTTTCGCTAGGTGGTTTGATTTCTCTTGGCTGAAGGAGGCTGAACCGCCATTCCGCGTATTCAGCATGCTAACCGTTTGTATTCAGCTATAGCCCACTGAAGTATTAATCACTTTTCAGCAAACAACTGCCTGTGTCGAAATCTGAACGAGTTGATGACAAGTTTTTGGCAAATCTAGTTTTAAAATTGGAATTGAGCAAAGCGATCCGACTGGTTTAAATGTCATCACTTCTAGTTTGATTAAGTCCAGCTCTAGTTTGCTGCAGTCCTCTAGTTTGCTAGTTTGATGCATTCTTATTCATAATAGCTATAAATATAAAACAGATGCTAAAAATAGCGATACCGAAGCAGACTTCGCCAATTTGCTTCAACTTAACTCACTGTCAAGTGGTAAAATGAATCCCAAATTTCAACCATTAGTGGATCGAATGGAATCAACGAGTCTGCCTTCTCGTTGGTCGCAATAGACCGTGCCGGTCGCTTCGATCCGAACCGACTCCCGACTAATAGAGCCTGACGCTCGCCGTCAACCCGAAAGGTAATGCAGGTCGGTTTTTGCACAAAAAGGACGAAACACTTTCGCCGCTTTTCCTTCTGCCGCGTGAAACCGTATGCGAGGTTTGTGCAAAATGGCGTCACTTTATTACATTGGATCTGCGGTGCCGAGCTCTCCCAACAACCGAAGATCCACAAAAGAAGGCCTATGTTATAAGCCCCATTTCCTTCCCAAATTGTCACTCGTAATTGACGAAGTTCACTTTTTACCGACGTTCTAGGTGATATTGCGGGAGGGCTCGGTTTTGGTTGATGGTATTTGTCGTGCTTTGTTTCGCCAGCTGGGCACCGGTAATGGCTTCATCGGTGCCGCGGTGTACCATGGTTTCCTTCGGTTAGTGCTCCTAGCGCAGCGCTCCTGGTCTGATTGATGGACGCATCTCTTCCGGCAAATGGAAGCAGACGTTCGATGTTCATGGTTGTTACGGGGGATTGCCTCAGCGCTGGGAAAGGTGGGAAGAAATGGTAATCAACTTGCTCCCGACGAACCGAACCAGTGGGAAAAGCTCGGTAGGTACTTTGCCGGCGTGTGGTGCTTTCCGGTTGCATGAAATATTTATTCCTGTTATTAGGTTCCCCCGTGCGCGGTGGATGTTTCTTTTCAATTTTGAGGGATAAAGGTTCACATGCGGGCTTGAGGCGGGCTGAGTCCACGTGTGTTCTAATTTTAGAATCGATTCTAGACGCTCTTGATGATGTTCTAGCGGGGAAAAACCCAGACTGCCAAGGAGGTACGACAATTGCTTGGGATAGGACTTATGGAAAGGTTCATCCTTTCCGTTATTGACCTTAGGTGTATTGTTTCTTATTGTGACCCTTAGCGTTATGCATGAAAAAGTTTAATTCTGATATTTTTGCCTGAGAATGGGATAGTAGTCGTACTATTAATAATGTATTAAACCTCGAGATTTAAAGGATCCTCTGACGAAGAGATAATAATTGCAACCAGTTACTTTCTGCCATTTCAACTTTGAGGAATTATGCCATTAAATTTGGATAGTAATGTAGTCAATTGGATTGGTTATTTAAACTCATTTTATTTAATAGTTATTAGTCGTAAACATATTGTGACCAGCATCAGTCCATAAAGAACAAAAGATCGGCCAAAAAACAGAATGCTACAACGTTGTAAATGCTGTATTCATTTGCATTTCACACATCTTTTTAAATACACATCCTCCAGTATATTGAACAGATGATCAGCGTGGATTGCTAATGAGCAGAGCGTCATTAGCATTATCCGTTCGGAAGCGGGAAAGATTCGTTATGAAGTTGAGCATGCAAAAGAAACTTTAATAATGCAAATCTCCGATCCCGTCTAAAGTGTGCCAGAAACGTAAAGCGCATTCTGCTAATGGAAACTTACCGCTCACTGCACACTCATCGCATCCTTCAATTTGCTTGAGGCCAAAGGCTGACGAAGAAATGTAATCTATGGAGGTGGCAAAAAACGCCACACCAACCGCGCTAGAAATCTTTCCGCTTTACAAAGTTGGTGAAATTAATTGAAATTGAAAGCAACCACTTCCGGATCACTTCAGACGCAGCCCGCATCGTCTCGGTGGCTTTCCAGTGTCACCTCCCCCTAAGGGATGGGTGTAAAGTTTGCCCCAGCAAGTGGAAGTTAAATGATGGCACGGTACGGTGAATTTTCATCCCCCTCCGGTATCCGGCCCGGTTTGAGGAGATACTACGATGGCATAACCCACAAACGTGACCGGGATTGGCTTCCGTTCTGTCACTTTGCGGAATATCTTCCTGACCGACCCATATTAAAATAAAGCGTCTTTTGATATACTCTACCGGGTGAAGTTTGCCCTGCTAGACGCAACTGTAACGATCGATCACTGCAAAAGTGGCGTGTATGCTAGCGGCATATTGACTAGCTGGAAGGAAGATATGTATCAGCTTATGGGCAATTTTTCATCCTATCCAAATACTAGATATGATACGGTACGAGGATACGTGCGATGGTTTATATTTTCAACACAAAGTATAAATTTTTCCTTCCAAATGGTTCATTTGCTCTCTTTTTTTCTAGGGGATGTACAGAAAATTCACCCCACTGAGAGGATATGCATCATATGGTATCGGAAGCAAACGAGAAAGATTTATTACCATTCCATCGAGGGCCAACTTTTGAGCGATAAAAAATATGTCAGTACTCGAATGTGCGGCAAGGTTTCGATTCTTCGTGTTAACCCTTTTTGATGATGAAACACGAGCAGCTCGACGTGTATCGCAATCTGTTCAAACCATCTAGTTGAAGCGAAATATTAACAGTTCCATCTTCACGTCGCTGTTTGCGTTGATCACCCCTTGTCTATCAAACGGTTGTACGTGTGCCCGCGTCGGACAGAGAGTTTCTTCCAAAGATCAATTATTCAAACTTTTTTGTGGTGAAATTTCTTCACGTTCCACTGCTGGGAAGAATCTAAAATATCTCTAAAACAATTTACCATCGCAAGCAGCAGAAAACACCGGCTAGTAGCGACGACCAGAGCTTGGAGCAGGTTGTAGTTGGGGGCGCTTTTGTAAATTACCCTTCGCTTTGACCTTTATTGCTGTAGGTCACACGCATGGCCGTTTCGGTTCCCCAAAGCCATTGACCGAACCGATAAGATAGACACTGAACGTAACAGTTCCGGGAGTAATGGTGCGGCAAAGGGCTTCCCTATTTCCAACCTGTAGGAGCATGTACACAACGCCGGCACGGAGGAAAAGTGTATTTTCCCACATGTCAGCCGGAAACGGTGTATGAGGCGCGCAGAGTGTAAGAGAAATATTTCTGTTGTTTATACCTCAATTAACCAACTAATGAAGGTTCCGTCGACCGACCGTGCACTCTCGTCCATCTCGTCAGTGTAACCTTCTAGTAAGATTCACATACGCACGCAGGTGAAAGCAGACGGGTACGTCAGCTGGAGTAAATTAAGCTAGAAGCCCAACGACGCTTGGGTATGCAGCTAACGCCCAGATCCGTAAAGGTGATAAGAAACGGGGAATTAAGATAGCTAAACCCTGGCTTCAGATCGCCCACGAATTTAGCATCCGTTTAAGATGGTACCCGGAGCGATGCGTGGCCTATGGCATGTTAACCATAAGTTGAGGGTGTGCGTGGATATTCGAAGGATAAGTGAGTTCTGGGAATAGGAAATACGGCAGACACGCACACGCGTACCACCGGACACACATAAGTTTCGTTGGCTGCGTCGAGACAAGTCTTTGAACTGGGTAGCAATGGAAATTTGCATTTCCTAGTACGGTCACAGCGGTCATGGCCAGATTTTCCAATTTCCAGGAAGGGCACGAATGTATATCATGAAGAGATGAATTATTTTCGGATCATTAATTCTAGTTTTGTGTTAGGTTTATGGGTTTCAGTTGTTGGTGGAAACAGTGGAGGGAAAGTTGTGGATACCATAAAGGAGAAATGAAACCATTGGAATGAGCTCTACGTAGCTGGACCATCAATGTCTACCAAAACTCCTTCAGTGCTCTTTTAACATTCCTTCTCATTTAAAGACCACGGATCACTTGAATCCCAGTAGGCACCAAATCCTAGTGAAACATCTCTTAAAGCACCCGTTTTCATTCTATGATTGAGAACTCAACCATGGCCCAAAACCAATCAATTTGTGATCGGTAATCGAATTTCTTCGCAAAAGTTGCAAACGCTCATCAATTTCGGAAGAACTTCTCGGGCACGGCTTGCCAAGCGGGGTAGGCACAATTTCAATCACTTTCCGGTGTCGCGTAGAAAATGTTGCGTGTGGTGGGGGAGTGTGAAAAATCGGCACGAGTTCAGTGGCCGGAAAAATCTTTTTATCGACCATCATGTCGCGTTTGCCGATCATGATGATTATGACGATGTAAAATGGATGTTGTCGTCCTGCTACACATGCCCGAGATGAGGACTTTGCAGAAGCTTCAGTAGAAGCAATTTCATGGCCACATGAATAATTGGCAGCACGCAACACGTCCTGGGGAACCGTACTACCTACCCGTTCGTAGTAAGTTGTAATCGATAAAGTTTCAATTTATCGCTCGCGGTCGCTAATCTGCACCATTAATTGCTCCTTGGGCCGTGTGCAGGGCGCCGGCACGAAAACTAGGCCACACAGTTGACGACGGTCGTTAGTCTCGGTCGCAAAGGCCGGTAGAGAACAGTAGAGGCAGTTGGATGGATGAAATTAATTAGCACTTAAGCTAATCACTGACAGGGCCTCTTGTTTCGGGTACGTACGCATGAAGAAATGTGTGAGGAGCTGGTGGAAGTTATGGCTAATTGGAGAGGGAGACTGAAACAATGTGCCGTGTCGGAATACTGGTGCAACTTATGAGACGCCCTGAACGAGATGACGAGAGGTTCCGCTCAAGGATGGATTAGTCAGTAGATGGAGCAAGATATGGAGGATATGTTGCCATGCTAGACACGTCCAAGGTGATGGAAATCGTGGCTATTATTGTGTTTTAATGCAGTCTCTGCAATAG
The DNA here is from genome assembly GCA_000956255.1 of Anopheles punctulatus. NCBI lineage: Eukaryota > Metazoa > Arthropoda > Insecta > Diptera > Culicidae > Anopheles > Anopheles punctulatus. The sequence goes on from JXXA01007943.1 coordinate 11,005, forward strand.
TACTCGATCGATAGATCCATTCGGTTGCTATGAATAATGGTTACACAATCTGCAGCCTAGTAACTAATATAACAAATCGGGAAGTCAATCTGGCTGTTGATGAACATAAAATCTATTGATTATGAGTTGATAGTTGAGTATGTTTGTATGTTATTATGTAATAAATATTTGCACATATTTACTGAAAATAAATCTTACCTTACGATGCTTTCTCGCACTTTTCGTTTTCAGAACCCTTCAAAATGTCGGTGAACCTCTCGGTGGTGCACGCCCAGTATCCGGTAGCCGTGCGGCCGAGAAGAAGGTGCGGTTATCACGCTCCCTCACCCTACCCCTGTTCAACTTTCCCGGTGCAGGTGCATTGAGCAAGGCACAGCCACCGGACAACCCAACCTGCTTCAAGGCATCATCCAGTGAGTAGCTACGGAAGCAGCTAGCGTGACGGGTGGCTCGCTAATCATGTGTCGTTCGCTTTTTGTCCCACGCATGCAGACAATTTCCTGTACGAATCGAAGCTTGCCACCAGCACGACCCCGATAAGCAGCAGTCCCAAGATTCTGTTGACAGCCGATGACAACACGTTCGACTACCGGCGCAAGTCGTCCGGTGGAAGTAGCATTTTTGCTGCCGGAAGCTCCGTCGTCGGGCCGGCGGAACCGCACATCTACGAGTTCGACGAGAAGCGTGCGAGTGGCGATGGTTCGGTCGTCATTAGGTACGTACGAAGGTAGTGACATCTGTCAGTTGCAGCTGAACCACCGGTAGGGGAAACAGTTTGGATTAATATATGTTACATTTATTCTCCTTGTTTGCCTGAAAGGTATTTTAATCCACATCCAACCGATTATTAAACCATCATATAGAGCTCTTGTGGATTATATTTTTTGATTAAAATATAGTTCTTTAAATCCGCTGACCATGCAATATAAGCTTGCATGGAAAACAATAAAGCGCCTGTATTAAAGCAGTATTTTTTATTTCACTTTTTTTCTCATCCGCTTGCTGAATGTCCATTACAGTATTACTTCCCCAGGCATGTACCCCGCCATACCTACATCGAAATCGTTCGGTATATCGTCATTTAACTTTGTCAATTTCAACAATGCCGCCAACGGTGGTGGTGGTGGTGCTGCTACGCCCGTATTCGGCAACAGCACCGGCCTGCCCGGTACGCTGTCCGCCGCCTGTGGTCCGGGCCAAGGCGGTAAGCGGGGCAGCGATGTTTCCGTCACCGGTAGCGGTGGCAGCGGTGGTTCGGCACAGCTGATTAGCAACAGCACGAACAGTGCGATCTACCGGCTTGCTCGGATCATCAACCAGACAACGAAAACCAGTAGCAACTGCCTGCAGCACACGGTCAACGATGACAGTGCGCGTCGGCTTTCGTGGGAAAGGTAACCATACACAACCGTGTACGTCAGATTGTCCTTAACCTTTCTCTCTCTCTCTCTCTCTCTCTCTCTGTTGTGTCGTCCTGCGAACAGGCGAGATAAAACCAACAAGCCAATTCCACGGTCGTCCAGCATCGACTCGATGGTGGATACGGTCTGGAGTGAGTTCCCACCGAGTGCACCGGGTAGTGCACGAAACTCCGTCTCCACGCAGATACCCTCCAACCTCAACATCTTCCTCGGCTCGAACCGGCGCGAGAGCATGCTCAGCCCGTCGTCCAACCGTCGGTCAAAGCAACAACGCGGTATATCCGGTATGTAACAAAGCCTGGTCAAATCCTGGCCCATTACCCCATGGGAATATCCAATGTTCGATCCATTTCAACCGATTTGTGCGAGTGAACGATACGACGGACTCGTTTTGCGAGAGGATTTCATGGCACACATCAACTATAGGTAGCATCGAGACATAGCAGCGATTCTTTCGTGAGGTCTAGCCACATTTCGTGACCGGAGAGGAATAATTTAAAGGCACCGATTTTCCGACCGGGCTGCTATTAGATTTCGCTTTTGGGAATGCTTGCTAGTTGGCAAGACATGATTGCGGTGTTGTTTTTATGTTTGAGCATGTTTCATCCATTTTATCCAATTTGACGCGCACCCAGTGCCATCGGTATCGTAAGCGAGGGTTTGGATTTGACCAGCCCGGCATTGATTGGCGGTTTGTACGTGACTGCGGGTGACAAATGGAAACGAATCGTTCGTCTGCATCGCACATGGGCCACCAATGTACAAATAGCGCCATTAGGGTGTTGCGTTTAATTTATCCGATATGGTTCGAAAACGCTTTTAATTGGCCTCGGAGTGCACCATCGGGACTATCGGCACGTTGGTCACGGTGGGAAGTAGTGGCGAGCGTAGCCAAATGGGGCTAACGAATGGCACAATTTCATAGCAAATGAAACTGTGAACACTGCATTCCGTATGCTCCTGGTCACTGATCGGGGGTTTTTTGTTGTTGCAATTCAAACGATTCTATTTGCATACCACACTTGGGAAATGGAAATGAAGCATCCCTGACCGAGTACGTGCTTCTATATCTTCGTCCGGCGAAAGTGGTCGAACCGTAACTAGCGACTGAAGCCCATCATTAAGAATAGTTGGACCGGAATTGAACGAATGTTTTAGAAACAGCGCACTCATCATTCGCATCATTACACCCGGGCCAGCTTGGATATAGTACGGGACTGTGTCCGTGCTGTGTGGTGAGGATTGTTTGCTGCAAACCCGACTGCGACTTGTTTGATCTAGGAGGTGTTCCATTTGGGGTCCTGGCGCAATTGTGCTGCCCCACTGACAAGGGATAGCCTGTGTTTTAATTACTTTGATGAACGGCTAGGTAATGGCCGGTTGATGGTGTTGGTGCTTATTTTCATGATTGTTTCAACACACAGTTGTTTTTTTACTGAATTCAATCCAAAAGATCTAAGAAACCCAACGCATGGATGCTATTTCTTTTAAAAATTTGCAAAGAAGGATTAGTTTTGATTTGAAATAACGATCAAATACAATTTTTGTGCGCGCTGAGGCACCCTGTTCTTACTTGACATTTGATCATTGATTTACAATAGCGAGTCGAACTTGAGCTCCGGTTTGCATGGCTTGCTTGCTATGCTTTGTGTGGAGATTTCCGTTTATACCTCATGTTTGAGTAGAAACAAAAGCACCCGAAAGTATGTTAAGTTGCGCGCTCACGGCAGCGGTTTAATTCTGCAGAGACAAATTTATTATAAAAATCATATCAATTACATTATTTTTCTATAAGTAATATAATTTTTTTGTATAAAAACGTTCATTGATATAACCAATTCATAAGTAATGTACAATTACAAATTGATATGTAAATCGCTTCCGTGTGCAGTCACCTTAAGCACAACTTGTTGCCTAGCATGCATGGTGGATCATTTGTTTTCGTGCCTGAAGAAGTGATTGCAGACGCGCGTCGCTTAAGCTCGAACGAATCGCAGAAATGTTTGCTCAATCCGTGTTTGTCTCCAGTGTATCTCGAGCATAAAGATCGACAGTGTGTTTGCATTGGTTGTTGCTATTGTGTGTAGATCGTGATTTCGTTCGTTGTGCAAGGTTGAAGGCCTGTTCTGTAAGGTGGTTTTCTAGAAAAAAAAGCTTCTTCTGCAAAGCTCTCAACACCAACAGCATCCACCTAGCGATCTTACCGCGAGCTAAAATATATCAACAGTGGAAGGTATTTAACGGAGAAGAAAAGAGACACCGTAAAACACGGGGAATCGTTGGCGTTCGCGAACCGTTTTGGCGTTCACGCTTGTGCAGGAGAAACCTTTTTTGGCTCATAAATCTTCAAAGTGAAAGTTGCACAGAATCGTTTCGCGTGTGCGACTCCGTGTGGGGGTCTCGAATGTTGTGTTCTGTCTCTGTGTACGCGATCGTTTTATGCATGTGTGTGTGTGTGTATGTGTTGTGCTGAGCGAATCTCCAGCGAAGAGATTGATCTTCTCGTGTAAGGATCGCGCAAATTGATCAACAAATTCAAGAAAAGCGTCTTCTAGAATCAGTTCTTGTTAATGCGTTCAAAAGCTTACCACTAAACTAGTGCTCTCATTTTCCGTAACCGACAGTGCGGTGTTGTTGAGGTGTTGAAAAAAGTGCAGCAATTTGTGGCTTCACGTTTGGCTGGCTTTGGGCACTGGCTTTCACGGTGCTCCCTCGCAACGTGATTTGCTGGCACGATTGGCGTGCACATTCATCGTGATCCTCCATGCACATCTCCAACCCGCAAAAGAATCTTCCACGGGTGGTGGTTCCGAAAGCATCGCCTATTTAACGCCGTATGTATGTGTGTGCCTGCGCGTCTGTGTGAGTGCGTGATTTTGGTGCATTGGAAGTGCAAAATCTGCAGACCACCATCACCGGTCGTCATCCTCAAACAGGGGGAGGGAGTTGGTGGCAGGTGAAAATCGATCAATCAATCCACAGCGACGATACGCTGGTGGAAACTTGGTTCACTGAACGGAACCGCACACCACCGAAGGTTGTGGCACAAAAAGTAACAAAGAAAAACGTATTCCATCCGGTAAAGAAAATATAAATCACAGTCGCAGGAGTACGTGAGATAAGGCAATCACAAACTTATTGACCGACTTCCATGTTTGGGAAGGATCGATCAAAATAGGCGCAGCTGTTTATTAACACCAGGTAAATAATTTAATATCAATAACCCATATTGGTAAATACATAAATTCGTATAAATCCGCTACATTCTAGGGGAACAATTTTACAGTGTTCGTTCGTTCGCTTTGCTAGGAAACCGCCAATCCTCTTTTTAAACAGACCAAATAGTTATACACTTGACAAATTTGCAGATCAATCCTTGCTAGTTCATATATCGCTCAGGCTGCCGGAAGATTAGTTACTAGCAAATTGAATAATCATTTATTTGCATTGAACCAAAGACCATCCTGGTTGCGGTTCGGAATCGATCAAACTAATCCATCGGATAATAATCCGTGCCACGACACCGACATAGTCAGTCCTGTCAGTCAAACTTTTGTCATCTCGTGCACAGTAACAAAGCTAGTTACGGTCCTTTCCCGTTTTCCAGAACGGACTAGTGTTGCTGGTAACACTATCACAAGCCTGTCACTGTAATCCATCTACTCGCCTTCGGTATAATCTTCATTTGAGCTTCATTTTACTGTCAAACGTGTCACTGGAAGGGAATGAATTTAAGCGATTCCAAGATGAAATTGAATCTTTTAATTAAATGTACCTGCGTACCGGCTTCCCGGAACACATTATCAACCTATACCGACGCTGTTCGTGGAGTGATGTAACTCCCATCGATATTGGATCCGATATCGGCGCACGGCGCCAAAACAAACCTAATCATTTCCCTCCGGTACGGCTCCGGTTGCTAGAGAATGTCGATGGGCTTTGGATGGGCTGCGAAAGGCAACCCTTCCGGTTAAACATTTCGACGCCGATCGCACTTTCGCACGGTTTTTTCTATTACACTTTGGCCCTTTTTTTTTAGCGTTCGCTTCGTATTTCCCTTTCTTGTTGCTGTTGCGTACAGGGTTTGATCATTTTCAAACCTTTCCAGCCAGTTTGCGATCCTCTTTTAAGGGCCTTTGTTCTCGACTTCCGGGTGTATCCGGGGCCGTAAACTAACCCCGGCGCCCGGACGGTACGCACTTCCGTCGTGCGAGACGCACTGAAAGAGCTGGAGATAAAAAAGGGACAGTGCTGTTGAAGCGTACCGTCGTCAACGACGTGTTTTGCTGTCGCTGTAGCGGGATCGCGCTTTTGACGACAGCGTCGCGCGTGTTGGCTCACGTTGTGACAGCAGCTTCACGTGATCCGGGCCATGTTTTATTCGGTTTTGCTCTTTTGCAGCAGCAGAAACTGCGCCACACGTGGTCTTGAGCGCTAGCGGAAGGGCCCGGATGCCTGGTTGAGGCAGCGAAAAAAAAAAAAAAGACGTGAATAATCAACGGTAAGGAAATTCGCATTTGAATAGCGCTGTACTGGTTACGGAGCACAGGAAGTGTGTGTATGCGATGCTGGAAAAGCGATGGGCACGGTGAGCTTTGCGAGTGAATGC
>JXXA01007946.1:0-18226 GCA_000956255.1 Anopheles punctulatus
CCCCCACACGCGCACACGCGCACACACGCACATACACGCACGTTCCGTGCCACCTGCTGGTCCTGGTCCTTCGGGCCGGATTACACACTCGCTCCGGTGGCGCAGAACGCACCGGATCACTGTTGAGCGTTCCGTCTTAGTTCAGGCTGCTCAGTGTAGGTTTAACGGACAAGCCTATCCGTCTATCTACTCCCCATTTTCATACCGACACTCTTTCATCCACATCAGTATAACTCACTGTAAAACGTTCTAAAACTTTGTTTTTTTTCTGTGTGTATGCGTGCGTGTGCGTGTGTGCGTGTATGTGTGTGCGCGTGTATTTGTGTTTGTGGACCGCCTGCTTTTACGCCCTTCTTAGTTTTGGCTGACTTATCGCAAGAGTGTGTGTTTATAACCGAGCGTGTGCCGAATTGTGTCCTCACGCAAACCGAACCGCGTAATCGAAGACCTGAGCTTTAACCGTACGCGTCCCTTGCCCTATCTCTCCCGCTCTCTGCCTGCTTCTCTCTATCTCTCATTCTCTCCCTCTCCACGCTGCCTTACAGAACACGAGCGCGTGTGTTTTGTCCGAAGCGTTTTCGCCATTCGAACTGGAATAGATTCTGGTTGAGGTTAACCGCTTTCAGACTGCTTGCTTCCGGTTTAAGTTTGAGTCTTTCCCCTCCCCCACCTTCGCTCCCTTCTTTAACTGTGTTTCTTTACACACGCACGGACACGCTTGCTACTAAGTGTCAAACGAACGCTCCTCGAAGTCTATGTGTCAAGCTCTCTGTCTCTCAATGAAATGCCGTTTTGTATCGATAATGATCAAAGAGTGGTTCTTCTTCCTATTCTTGCTGTTGTAAACCCTTATACCTTTTTATTTGTTTATCAAACATAGTCTCTTTCTCTACCTCTCTCTATCCTAAATACCTGTTTCATCTTTCAACGGTGTGCTAATAAAAATCCTTCAACCATATGCTGCTGCTGCTGTCTTTCCGCTCTGTTCGATACCAACCCGTTCTTTCTATCTCTCTCACTCTCTCTCTCACTCTCTCTCTCTATTCAACCCATTTTTCCTGGCAGGCGCGCAAGAGCATATCCGGTCCGATCGACGACGACAGTCTGAAGCGCTTGAACTCAAATCTATTCGGTAACTCGATCAACTACTTTTGCGATCTGTCCCAGAACAAGGAGAACTTTATCACCACCTCGTCGTTCTACGTGAACGACGACGATACGGACGACTACTGCTACAGCGACTTTTTCATGACCTCATCGATCACGCTGTCGAGTAGAAAGATCAAGAAACTGCCGAAAATACAGACTATTGCTAACCATCCCAGACCATCCCAGTCGATGTCTTTTATCGCAGCGGACGTGAACGCGGCGTACCGGAACTTTTCGCTGGTGGCGGAAGCGCCGTACAATGACGGGCCGGACGATGGGTACGCGGATGCGCGTGGTCTGCCGGCACCTCCGACGTCGACGTCAACCATGAACGGGCAGCAGGGCAGCAGCTACTGCAATCACAATCCGATCTACAGCGATCAGCTGGAGAACGCCAACAGCACGGATGTGGGAGCGGTGCTGATGAACGGAGGCATGCACGTGAAGCAACCGACGAAGAAGCAGCTACCGTCGATACAGCAGCCACCGATGCACGAATCGCTGGGCTACCCTTACAAGCAGCAGCACTATCCGACCGGTGGAGCCTCTGCCCGCGAAGAGCAATTGACGAACGGCCATACGAAGGAGTACGCCCGGCCGACGCTCATGAACGACCGCGTGACGGCATTGAAGAGCCGCAGCCGCAGCAGCACACCCGTGTCGAGCAGTGGCGGTTCGAGCAGTCGGAGCGACTACTCCACCGGCGTCCGCCAACAGTCGCCGTACGAGCAAGGGTACGACGCCATGGGTCACGTGACGGGCGGGGCTAGCGTTTCCAGCACACCGAAGCTGCTGCCGACCAAGCCGGCGAGCAAAGGAGGCACCGGCAGCAGCTACCTGGGCGCAGTCGAGGAGAAGAAACCGCCCCTGCGACGCTCGCCAGATCGCACGATGGACGCCGGCGGTGGGCACTACTACCACGACGAGCCGTACGATCCGTACCTGATGTCACCGGACCACCACCAGAAGGAGCTGAAGGAGCTCGGTGGTGGTGGGTACGGAGACCACGGGCATCGGACCGCCTACGGCGATCAGCTGGATGAGGTCGGCTCGGCCACCGGCGGGCACGGTATCGCGGGCGACCTCCTCTACGACGACGACCGGTACGGTGGCGAGGACGATAGGCTACCGACGGAGCCACCCCCGGCCGCCAAGAAGCTACCGAAGGTGGGTGGAAGTAGCAGCGGCGCGCTCGACGGTGGCATTGCGCTCAAAAAGCAGCTCCACTTCTTCGACGAGCGCGAGGAGTGCTTCGACGAGGAGCTAGAGGAGCTAGAGCAGGCGAACGCAGCGAAACAGCAGGTCAGTCCAGCGGCCGGTGGCCCGGTGTTGGTCGGTGCATCCGCCGGTACCAACGCGCTGCTCGAGCACGGGTACGACGCGAAAGCGGACAAGCTGGACCTGCTCGGGGGCGTTGGTACGACGCAGGTTGGCTCCGGTGGTGGCAGTGGGTGCGGTGCGGCTGGATCCGCCGGGACCGGTCTCGGTGCAGGGAGTGTCGCTACCGCGGGGGACGCTGCCGGCGCCGCCGACCTCTCCAAGGACATCACCCAGCAGATGCAGGGTAAGCGTGAGAACTTCAACGCCCGCGACAAGTGGCTGTGGGCGTACGATCAAATCATCAACGTAAGTACTATTGCGCTTACCATTTTGTTTACTGTGTCGGTGGTTTTGGACGAAAAAAAAAAGATGGCGAGAGAGATAGCTACGCGCTTTTCGCTTCGAGAGATGCTTCGAGTATTGTTATTATTTGTTTGATTGTCTTTAGCTTGGAAACAAAACTATTTTGTGCAGGTGTTGCGGCGTCTTCTAACAACTCAGGTCGTAAGTTATTGCAATCCAAAAAAAAAAATTGCGATCTCGAAAATAACAAACGACCTGAGTAGACTCCATTGACATCAGCACTTTTTGGTGACAGGTGTCAAATTTCTTTCCAACGCATTCTGTCAATATTCCCTTTATTTACAAACGATAGCTAGTGTATCATGCGTTTCATGCTTAAAGTACACCTTCCAGCTAAATAATACGCATTGTACGCATACGCATCACACCATTCTCCCTTAAGCGGCCCGCACCATAAATAAAATTAAAAAAAAAAAAACGCCATGTCACTGACATTGCTATTTGTGGCACCAGGCACAACTATTATTGGGCATGTCGCTGTCAAACCACACGTGAATCGCGTAAGTTACACTGTAAAATATACGACCGCCTGCTATAACGCGCTTAACGCCTTTTTTTTTAACTTCCAATCCTTTTGTCGGTTGGCGGTGGTGGTGGTGGAGATTGGGGTCTCGAGCGAAAACATTTCCCAACCGAAAGCCCCCATTTCGGGGGAGGCAGGCGCACTGTTTCCCATTCTCCCGTGACCTGTTGCGATGTGTTGCGCTTGCGTTGAAAAAATTGATTTTCAAAACCCTCCTTCGGCGGCGACGGTGACGGTGAATTGTACGCGCTGTCTCGCTCGCTAGTTGTGTGCTTGGTTCTGCACGCACGACATACACACACGGCGCTCTACTCCAGGCGCGAGTGTTGGTCGGACACGGTTGGCTAGGGCCCGAGAGCGTGCGTGCTTTGCGGAGTTGTGTTGTGTTGTGTGAAGGTGAACCGTTGTGTGACTGACCTCTCTGGTTTGGGTGGGCCCACGGTTCGATTCTACGGGCTAGCGTGGTCCAGCGTTCCAGCAGACCAGGTGTAGTAGCCCGTGCGCCTAAGTGGGTGTTGTGTCTGTTGCCTCCATCTTCACCTGCCGGAGCAACTCTCCGTCAGTGCTCAGTGTTTGCGAGTGGTGCAGCTGCTGCATTCCAGCAGGACGCAAAGCAGCATGGCAGCAGCACAGGCTGCTCAAAACTCTCCGTGACTGAAGGATGCTCCGGGCTCTGCAGACTGCAGACTCCTCCGCACATTGGGACAATAGCTAACGTCTAGTCGGGGAGGGCTGGCCCAGTCCTGAAGGTCTGTCACGTGAGGTACCGAGACATTGCGCTACATACAATAACGGACGGCAGTAGCAGGACGGCAAAGAGCAGTGCAAAACTTCGATTGCCTCCAGGGAAGATGGGCATAAATTAAATGTCGGATGAATTGAGTGTGCGTAAAGCGGTCCTCGGCAGACGGGGAGAGCGAAAGATGCCTGCCGAGAGCGAACCGTGCGGATGAATCCCCCAAGCATCGTTTTGGAGGCGTCGATAAGAGCGATAACACACGCGTTGCTCACTACTCAGTGCTCAGTGCGAGAGCCACCATCAAGCACAACAGCAGTAGGGAGCAGGCTCGCTTCTCATCGTGCGGAGAGCCCAACAGCGCTGCTTGCTTCCTGTTCCTTACACGGACGACACTGGCTGTGCGGAGGATACCCCAAGTGGAATTCCATTTTTCACGCACGAAACCACCGTGCCGTGGCAGGATTCATCCAGCCCTTTTGGTGATCATCGATCTGGAGAAGCAGGCTCCGTAGTTGTTTTCGACACGCACACACGCACGCGCGCGTACACACACACACATTCCGACAGACAAACTGTCAACCACTTAGAGTGCAGAGTATATTGAGATAGAGGTTCGACAGGCACGTCTCACTGTGGCTGCCGCAGTGTAGTGTGTGGCGTGACTGAAATTTTTGTTTTGAATTATTCAAGCAGTGCCACAAGCGCCACACAAGGACATGGGGAACAGGAGGGTACAAGGTGCGTTGTGCAGTGTGCGCGCTTGTCGAAAACGGGGCGTGTGTACGTGTGTATAATTGTGTGTCCTCAATTTCTGTCGCGTAAGAGGGTGAGGGTTGCCGCAGAGCAGCCTACACTGGCAGCGACAGGATCGTCCATCAATTAAAGCTTCTATCAAATCAATACACACAGCCGCGTCCTCTACCATCTCTACGAGAACTTGTTTCCGTGTTATGTGCGGTTGTTGCTTTTCAACTATCAAACCTCTTTTAATCCTCCTTCGCCATATTTCCCCCTCCCCAGACAAAGTAATAGCTTTCAGTTGGAAAGAATCGTCGTCACACTTGTCTTTCGGTAGAGTGAGAAAAGTACAAGAATCAGCAAAAAAAAAAAACATTCCTCACACCGAACTCCTCTCTTTTTGTTGCTTTTGGAAGCCGTGGGAGAGCGGAATGGGGAGAGCGGTGGGTGCTAGTGTGTCGTGCAGAACACGGCGTGCAGAAGGCGTGTGAAGGTGCGTGAGAAAACGAAGCATGTGACTGCTGGTGAGCAGTGTTTGTGCGTGTGTTGCAGAAAACGTTTGCTTCGGAGCGTGTGTAGGTGTGTTTGTGTGACTTTTCATAGTAGCCGAGAGATCCGCCATCGCGTCCGACGATGGACGAGAACGAAGTGATGGCAGCGTTCCTCTGGAGCAAGCAGTCACAGGAGATGTATAGCAACCAGGGGCTGAAGGATCTGCACCATCTGCACCAGGACTTCATCATCAACGACTACACGGACAAGATAGCGACAAACATCGACCTGCTCGACACGGAGCTGAAGTTCGCGTGGGCGGCGCTGAACCTGTTGAACGAAGAGTACACGAAGATGTCGGAGAAGGTGTTCAAGCTGCAGTCGCTGAACGTGTCGCAGCAGCGGATCGTGCAGAACCTGCAGTTTATGGAGGAGAACCGGAAGGCGTACCTGGACATGATACCGGACTATGCGAAGCACCATGAGTTCTCGCTCCAGGAGCAATCGCGCTTGCGGAAGGACCTGGAGTATCGGGATCGGATCAACGAAGCGCTCATTAACAGTGGGATGATACCGCTGCAGGCGGAGCAGGAGGAGTTTATGCACCGGCAGCAGCACCAGCACCAGCTGCACTTGCAGCAGCAGCAACAGCAACAGCATCACCTGTTCCATCAGCAGCTGTATCATGCGGGGCACGGTGCGTACGATGGTATGCAGCTGTTTGATCCGCATCTGCAGCAGCAACAACAGCAGCAAGTTCAGCAGCAGTTCGACAACGACTTTCTGCTTCTGCAACGAAACCTTGCAAACGTGCCGGAAGCGCTTCAGCTCCAGGAGGCAGGTGCGCTACCGTCCGCATCGCGCAGTGTCGCGCAGGAGATACCACCACGCCTGTCGACCAATCCGTTCCTAACGGCGGGCGAAGCGGACCGGGGCCTGTTACGCAACATCGAACCGGCGGATAGTGCGGCCATTATTGAGGAGCAGCTTCGCACCTCGTTCCTTAACCACGCGAAGCAGATCGAGCTGGAGTTCGGCACACCGTCCAAGTCGAAGCAGTACGCGGCTGACCGGCTCGAGCAGTTGCAGAGTGAGGAGGTCCGCGAGCTGATCAATAAGATTATGAGTGAGGAGGACGTGGCGTCGCTCAGTAGCGAGGAGATGGACCGGGTGCGCTGCTTCATGGCGAAGAACTGCGGCGAGCTGATGGAGGCGTTCGACGACGATCTGCATGCGCTCTATCGCAAACCGACCATCGCGCCGAGTCCAAGCCCTCGGAGCACCGGGAAATATCTGGCGGACGGGATAGCCACGTTGACGAAGGACGATCTGTTGACGGTGGAGAACGGAACGATTACGATCCAAGACAGTACGTCCGAGGCGGACTTCCGGGTCGGTTTTTCTGGCACGGTGGCGGTGGCGACGACATCCGGCGCTGGTTCGGAGCAGGAAGAGGAGCCAGGACTTGTTTCTCCAAAAAAGTTGAGTGAGTTCTCCCCGTTTGGACTGCAGGCGACGCTTCTGACGAACGGTGCGCTCGTCAAGCCGGCGGAGGAAGTCGAACCGGAACCCTCTCCGGTAACAAACGGAGATGTGGTGGACGTGCCGAAAACGACCATCCCACCAACGTTCGCTTGCACGAATCTTGTTGGCCTGACGAACAGCAAGCAGGCCTTTACTGGGCTGCGGCCAAATATCACAGAGACACTGGAGATGACGTCCTGCGTCACGTCACAGAGTCTCCTTACGCATAATCTCCAGAACAGTGGTGTTGAGACGGTCGACACGCGGACGATTGGTGGCATCTGCGCGGATGCGGTAGTAGCACCAACGTCCCGCAAGACCAGCATTGTGGAGGTTCCCATCCCGACAAAACCACTGCCCGACACGGCCGATACGGCCGCCATCCTTCAAGCGATCATCAGCCGGCGCTCGAGCGTGGCGGAACCGTCCACCAGCCCACCTACCTTCCAGCCTCTGCCGGGCCAGACGTCCATCACCGATTCGCCCGAGATGCAGGCCATCTACGACAGCTTGTCGCGCAAGTCAAGCTTGCCGACGCTCAGCGACACAACCTTCTTCCCGTCGCTGGACATCACCGACTCTGGGTTCGCCGGCGACACGAGCGATAGTTTGGCGCTTTTTGCTCAACTTCCGGTGACACTCGGAGGCACCGGGACGGACAGCGGGGCACCGGTCAGTCTGCCAGACTTCTCCACCATGTCGGCGATCTCCAATGGACCGACGGACAACTCGGACTGCTCCTCGTTTCTGCACATGTCGATGAACTCGTCCGGCATCAGCGAGGCGTCGGATAGTGCGGCGTTCGCGCAGCCGGAAACACTGACGCTGGTGACGACCACCGCCCTGTCGGTGGCGACCTGCACTACCACCACAAAGCTACCGGCTCTGCCCGCGTTCGGCCCAACGACAACAATGGCGGCACTCGCCGAAGGGAAACCGATCGTGGAGGCGACGGCAACCTCCGTCACGGTTACGTCGATCGTCACTGCCAACGGCACGACCTCCACACTGACGGCCGTAACGAAGTCGGCACCGGTGATGAAATCTCCTCAACAGCAGCCGAGTAAGCCAGCGCCAACTGCCGTACCCATGAAACAACCGTCGCTGCCGGTCCCTGTGCAACCGCAGGCACCACCGGTTTCACAGGCAGTCGAGCAGAAGCAGACCGGTGGGGGTGGCTTCTTCCAGTCGACCACCGTCAACATCGGTAGTTTCTTTAACAAGGTGAACAAGAACCTGGTGCACCAGGAAAGCACCGACAGTACGATCGGCGCCAAGTCCAAGTCGTTCTTCGCCTCCATGAAGAGTTCGTTCAGTCTCGACTCGTCCAAGGCGTCGGTAGATGAGGCAGATGTGCAGCCGCCATCTCAGACAGCTCCTCCCATGCAACCACCCAACACATCCGCACATTTGGACGTGACGCAGCCCGCCCCAGGGCCGGATCTGTCGCCGGTCTCGACGATCTCCAAAGGTGAGTAGTGAGCATCAACACTGGGTCTAGTGAACCTAGCGCAATTCTGTCATTGCAGGTGGGGTGACGCCGGAAGGATCGTACCACGACGCGACACCGATCGCATCATTAAACGACCAGCAAACGTCACCGCCGCGTGACACCACATCGTTCGACGTTCAGCTCGAGCCCAGCCCGGTCGGAGCGCAACCGAGTCCGCTCGGCGAGTACCCGGGTGATGGCCCGGACGAATCCTACCAGCCGTACGAGCAGGAGTCCGACCCGCAGGCGGACACACAGTCGGTGTTGGATAAGGAACTCGATACGACCGGTGCAGCAACACCGGGGAGCGGCGCCCAACGCCGCCAGAGTTTATTTCGCGCCCAAGGCAGTGAAGGTATGGCAGCTGTAAGTTTGTGATGTCCGGTAGATCTTGACACCCAGTGGTTGCGTTTTCCCATTTTTTGTAGATGGCGAGGGCGGCAGCAAGTGGAAGCTGCTGAAAACGCTCAAGGAGAAGCGAATCGAGGAGAAACAGAAGGTGGTCGAAGTCGGTGAGTCCTTCGACGACGAGCCCGGTCTGTTCAAAAAGGTGGACGTAAGTGGCAAGAACGAGGAGCCCGAGGTAAATCACACCACTGCGGTACCGGCTTTATCGGTGGTGGGCACACATGCTTCACACCGTTACCTATAAGAGAACGAACGAACGTGTATAAAAAGAAAAACAAAACAAAAAACAGCAAAAGGACATTTAATCGTGCAAAAACAAAAGAAAAACGAAGAAGAAGAAGATGATCACTTACTCACACACACACACACACACATGTGTAGATGTAACTCTGATCTACAAACTAGTAGCAGTACGCGCGTTGAGTTTAAGTTGTGCTGTCCGTTTTGTATTTGTCCACTCCACACTTCTTCTTCTTCTTCTTCTTACTACTACTACTACTACTACTACTACCACACCACCACCACCACCACCACCACTACCACCAACACCACCACACTATCTACCCGGGTGTGGGTGTAACCGCCTGTCCTGCGTGTACAAGACCAAACCCCCTGAGTGCTGAGTGCTGCCTAGATAGACACAATCTAATTCTTACCGCTGCCACTGTTACTAACGCTGTAACGCCCGCAAGAAACCAAACAAAACGCTACTTATACTGTACCCGTTTATGTGTGTGTGTGTGCGTGTGTGTTGGTGCGAGAGAACGTATTTTATGTTTCGTTTACGTGTATCTATCTCTGTATTATACCTTTTTGGTTCGGAAATCTGTTTCGGAAGGGTCAGTGTAGAGGTAAGAATAGTACAAACACTGTTTAAGTTGCATCTATCCCCTTCCTCAACCCCGCCCTTTAGCTAGTGGCAGCCAGAGCTGCTGGTTACCATATATGGCGTGTAGATAATTTTTTGTTTGTGTGTTTTGTGTTGTTTATATTTTAGAGACGATTTATTTTGTGTTCGTTGTTAACGTGTTGTTAATACCATTCGAAGCATCTCTCACCATTCGTAGGCAAATTTTTGCGTAAGTTCTGCGAAAACCTATCTATCTCTCGCTACACATCTCGCTCTCAGAGTCTGTGTCCATTTTGTTATCCCTGATGCGAAGGCGGTATCTGCGCGTGACACGTGAAGTAGCTTTAATTTTTGGTCGATGTATCACATTATCGAGTATTGCAGTAGTTCTGGTTCTTGAGCTTGAGCCTGCCAAGACGCAGTGCTGAACGCTGGGCAAGGGTGCGATACGCGCGTTACTAATAGGCGTTACTTTTCACTTTCTATGTTCTGCACGCTCGGCTCCGCACGATCACCAGAAGCGAAACGGCACGGTAGATAGTGGACGCAACAATGGGTAAGTGAGAAGAATGTGCGAGCGCTCGCTTCCACATCCTGTTCACGGTTTGCTTTCTTCTCGTTTCCAGCCTGGGAGACAACACTTTCTACAGCAATATCGACAGCATGCCGGACATACGGCCCCGGAGGAAATCGATACCGCTCGTCTCGGAGCTGGTAGGTATCGTGGAAAGGGAGGACCCACAACACAAGCTCGTCTTCCGGACGTGTCCTGTCTGAGCAGGAAGCTGTCCGTAGCGCTATGACACTGGTCATAACCTTACCGACCGTATCGTACCTAACCCTACAAATGTTACATTTGGTTGAAAAAAAAAACCAACCCGTTCTTATTTCTTTTTTTTTCTTTCTCCGGTGTCATGTCAAACACACACTAAATACACCCCGACCCTGGCTGCTCTTTGCTCTCTATACTTTCTATGTGTATTCCTCCCGTCTGTGTGTACCTCAATTGGAACCTCCGTTCGTCATTTCCGTCGTAAACAAACCTCACCAAAACCAAAACAAAAAAACAATGAATTTGAACCGATCTCGCCTCCACCAACAGGTCCTCAAAGTAAGTGTACTTCTGTGCATCATATGTTTTTTTTTTTCGTTCCGTTTCAGTGCTTTCGGTAGAAGTTGCGTTTCTTCTTTTGTTTGCATGCGCTTGTTTGTCTATATAAATATGTATACATCACCTTACGGACACGCTCGTTCATTGTAGTGGGTGGAGATAGAAGCACTCCACCCGCCGTTGTAATCACACTTGCACGTTACGTTACCGGACATTCTAGTCGTAACGAGAACACAGTGGTAGTGAGTTCGATTCCTGCCTTCCACGCGCACTTTTGCTAATGCTCTTTCGATTGTTTATTTTGACCTGGCGACTTAGACGATGGCGGCAACGAAACGTAACGCTGGACTGACCTCTGCCGTACCACGGGCAACCCTCAACGACGAAGAGCTGGTAAGTGATGATCCGCTCCCTAGCCCTATCCTGGACAGGATGCTCTGTTAATCGCATTTGTTTCTGCTCGGATAGAAAATGCACGTGTACAAGAAAGCTTTGCAGGCGTTGATCTATCCCATCTCCTCGACCACACCGCATAACTTTGTCCTGTGGACAGCCACCTCCCCAACGTACTGCTACGAATGCGAAGGACTGCTTTGGGGTATCGCGCGGCAAGGTGTCAGGTAAGTTCGAGCTCATTAGCAATGAGCGTTTCTTCCAGTAACGCACGTAACGCTCATATCGCTCACTTATTCGCAGGTGCACGGAGTGCGCTGTCAAGTGCCACGAAAAGTGTAAGGATTTGCTGAACGCCGATTGCCTGCAGAGTAAGTAACCGCTTGCGTGATAGTGTCTTTTCGCCAAAAACCAACCGCATTTTTCATGTGCAGTGTGTTTTGCCGGTGCTTCCGAGAAAAGCTCCAAGCATGGGGCCGAGGACAAGGCGAACTCGGTGATAGCGGCGATGAAGGAGCGGATGAAACAGCGTGAGCGTGACCGGCCGGAGATATTCGAGCTGATCCGGAAAGTGTTCGCGGTGGAAGAGAAGAGCCACGCCGGGCACATGAAGGCGGTGAAGCAGAGCGTGCTGGACGGGACGAGTAAATGGTCGGCGAAGATCGCGATCACGGTGATCTGCGCCCAGGGCCTGATCGCGAAGGACAAAAGCGGAACGAGCGACCCGTACGTGACGGTGCAGGTAAGCAAGGTGAAGAAGCGTACGCGTACGATGCCCCAGGAGCTGAATCCGGTGTGGAACGAAAAGTTCAACTTGTAAGTACTGATGCTTTGCGCGTAACACCGCGTAATGGCCGTAACCAAAACCCTGCCTTCACACCTGCAGCGAGTGCCACAACTCGTCCGATCGCATCAAGGTGCGCGTGTGGGACGAGGACAACGATCTGAAGTCGAAGCTGCGGCAGAAGCTAACGCGAGAGTCGGACGACTTTCTCGGCCAGACAATCATTGAGGTGCGGACGCTGTCCGGTGAGATGGATGTGTGGTACAATCTCGAGAAGCGCACGGACAAGTCGGCCGTGTCGGGCGCGATCCGGTTGCACATTTCGGTCGAGATCAAGGGCGAGGAGAAGGTCGCACCGTACCACGTCCAGTACACCTGCCTGCACGAGAACGTGTTCCATTACCTGTGCGAGGAAGCGTTGGGTGCGGTAAGTGGATAAGGGAGAGGGAGGAGGTTCAAACAGCTGTCAGCCTTTTCGTTTACACCTATCTCTAATGCGACAGGTGAACCTGCCGCAGACCAAGGGCGACGACGGTTGGAAGATCTATTTCGACGAAACGCCTGAAGAGATCGTGGACGAGTTCGCGATGCGATACGGCATCGAGAACATCTACCAAGCAATGACCCACTTCCATTGCCTATCTACGAAGTACCTGTGCGCTGGCGTCCCGGCCGTGATGAGTACACTACTAGCTAATATAAACGCTTACTATGCACACACGACGGCTTCTAGCGCGGTATCGGCCAGCGATCGCTTTGCGGCCAGCAATTTCGGTGTAAGTCATTGTTTGATGACTGTTTGATGGTGCATGATAGCTCGTTTCAGTTGTTGGGCCGGAATACTTACCAAAAACCAAATCAAGAGCAAATAAACAAATCAATGTTTTGCCTCTTGCAGAAGGAAAAGTTCGTGAAGCTACTGGACCAGCTGCACAACTCGCTACGGATCGACTTGTCCATGTACAGAAACAACTTCCCCGCCTCCAGCCAGGAGAAGCTAATGGATCTTAAATCTACTGTTGATTTGTTAACCAGTATTACATTTTTCCGTATGAAAGTAGGTTGCAGGGCGAGGGTTTTGGTAGTCGAAAGAGACTATATCCTATTGCTATACCAACTTTTTCTGCTTTCCTGCCCTCACAGGTTCAAGAGTTATCCAGCCCACCTAGAGCGAGCACAGTGGTGAAGGATTGTGTGAAGGCTTGCCTGCGATCGACCTATCAATTTTTGTTCGAAAACTGTTACGAGTTGTACAATCGAGAGTTTCAGGTACGAGTTGCGCGTTGGGAGATGGTCCGGTTGGGGCCACCGCGCAACATCACTAACGCTGATACAATTAACATGTGCGCGCTCTCCTCCGCAGGTTGATCCGAACGAAGCGAAGCGCGAAGGCGAAGACCATGGACCAAAACTAGAGAATGTTGATTTCTGGCACAAGCTAATAGCTTTAATTGTATCAGTTATCGAGGAGGATAAGAATAGTTATAGTGCAGTACTTAATCAATTCCCGCAAGAGCTTAACATCGGGCAGGTAATGGAGGGGGTGTGAGGGCGTGAAACCGGGCCCACATCACTAATCGTTCGCTCGTTCGCTCGTTCGCTCTAGGTGTCAGCGGCAACCATGTGGAGCCTGTTCGCCGTCGATATGAAGTAC
Source organism: Anopheles punctulatus (assembly GCA_000956255.1). NCBI lineage: Eukaryota > Metazoa > Arthropoda > Insecta > Diptera > Culicidae > Anopheles > Anopheles punctulatus. The sequence continues at coordinate 13,541 of JXXA01007946.1, forward strand.
GCGCTCGAGGAGCACGAGCAACACCGGCTGTGCAAGTCGTCCGCGTACATGAACCTTCACTTCAAGGTGAAGTGGCTGTACACGAACTACGTGAAGGAGGTCCCACCGTACAAGGGTGCGGTGCCAGAGTATCCGGCCTGGTTCGAGCCGTTCGTGATGCAGTGGCTGAACGAGAACGACGACGTGTCGCTCGAGTACCTGCACGGCGCGTTCAAGCGGGACAAGAAAGACGGGGTATTTACGACGAGTTGGGAGCTTTTTTGGGAGGGAGGGAAGAAGGGGCCTTGGGAGACCGGAGGGTCACGTGAAGAACAGGCGCCAATAATAAACCGCACACCATTACCCTTTCTATCTACTTGCAGTTCCAGAAAAGTAGTGAGCACGCGCTCTTCTCAAACTCGGTCGTCGATGTCTTTACGCAGCTAACACAGTGCTTCGATGTGGTAAGCAAACTCGACTGTCCCGATCCAGAAATCTGGAAACGTTACATGCGACGTTTTGCTAAGACCATTGTTAAAGTACTGCTTGCGTATGTTGATATCGTAAAGTCGGAGTTCCCAGACATAATGCATGAGGAGCGAACAGTAAGCAAACCGAACCTTGTTTCGTTTATGCCCTGCTGCCTGTACTTGCCTTTCGCTGACACACATGTGCTTCCCCTCGTTTTTCCGCGTTCAGGCGTGCATTCTTATGAACAACATCCAGCAGCTGCGCGTGCAGCTCGAGAAGATGTTCGAGTCGATGGGCGGCGACAAGCTCGAGGAGGACGCGGCCAACATTCTCAAGGAGCTGCAGCAGAACCTGAACACTGCGCTGGACGACCTGGCGACGCAGTTCGCGAAGAGGTAGCTTTCCGGCCCGCTGTGCCTTGCGGTAAAATAATGTCTAATGTGAATATTTCCTCCTTGCAGCCTGGAGCCTAGGATCACTGGTAGCGTTCGAGAGCTGGGCGATCTGCTGCAGCAGGTGAAGCAGCAGAGTTCGTTGTTCCACGCACCGCCCGCCGACGACGCCAATCTGATAGCTATCGAGGCGGACGAGGTGCTGCGACCACTGATGGACCTGTTGGATGGGTCGCTCTCGATGTACGCCCAGTCTTGTGAGAAGACCGTGCTGAAGCGACTCCTGAAGGAGCTGTGGAAGATCGTGATCCGAACGCTCGAGAAGACGATCGTGCTGCCACCGATGACCGATCGAACGGTAGGTGCACGGGATATGCCGGTTCAATGTGTCGGACGGTTAAATATATTTGCTCCATCTCTCTCTTTCTCTCTCTCTCTCTCTACGTTCTACCCTCCAGATGGTGTTCAAGCATCTCACCGACAACGCCAAGAACTTGGCGGCGAACGCGAAGATCGAGGACATGTCGCGGTTGATCAAAAACCACATGTCCGGCAAGCAGGACGCGAAGAACGTGCTCAGCGGCGTGATGGACATCTCGAAGGAGGTATGTCGCTCGGTCGTGGTGTGTCAACTTCAGCAGCTCCATCCCCTGTCTTCTCCTTGTTCACCTACAGATGGAGAAGAACCTGTCGCCGAAGCAGTGCGCAGTGCTGGAGGTCGCCCTCGGCACAATCCAGCAGTATTTCCACGCCGGCGGCAACGGGCTGAAGATGCCGTTCCTGGAGAAGTCACCGGAGCTACAGAGCCTGAAGTACGCGCTAAGCTTGTACACGCAGACCACCGACACGCTGATCAAATCATTCGTGTCCGGTCAAGGTGCTTCTGAAGGTAAGTGTGGGTGCGGGAAGGAAAGGTGAATGGGGGATCCTGCTCGCGAGTGGAACTAACCTCGGTTTACTCCTCCTCACTCCAAGCAGAGGGTGTCAGCCATGACGATGCTTCCGTTGGCGAGGTCTCGATCCAGATCGATGTCTCGTCCAACCCGGAGAACGGAGAGCAGAAGATATCCGTCAAGGGTAAGTGTGCGTGTAGCGGTAGCAGCAGTAGCTCAGCACAGCATATCTCAAATATCCCAAATCTGCTTCACAGTAATCGCTGCGAACGATCTCAAATGGACCGTCCCGTCCGGCATGTTCCGGCCATTCATCGAGGTTAACCTGATCGGGCCGCACCTGAACGATCGCAAGCGCAAGTTCGCCACCAAATCGAAGTCCAACAACTGGTCACCGAAGTACAATGACACCTTCCACTTGTAAGCCACACTTGTTTAGTTGTGCTTTTGAAACCCCCATCTCAACGTTGACGTTCTCTCTCGCTCTCGCCTTTCCTCTGTAGCATCATTGGCAACGAGGAGCAGCTGGAGTTCTTCGAGCTACACATATGCGTGAAAGACTACTGCTTCGCACGGGAGGATCGGCTGGTTGGTGTAGCAATACTAAAGCTGAAAGATGTCGTCGATCAGGTATCGTATTGGGTCATTTGGTATCGTGTGCGAGTACGTGTGTGAGTGAGAGGTGAGAATGAATGAGATATGGACGGCAAGGAAGCAAGAAGAACTGTTCGACGATCGGAGATTGGTTGCGGAAACAGTGGGAGACGCCTGGAGAACATCTGACACATCAAATGGGTAATGTATACATGCTGTGGTGGATTCGTTACTGAAACATTTCTTTCTTCCAGGTGTATCCAGGTGTACAATCCACGAAGAAATCAAAAACTAACTGAGATAAAAGTTCCCTTTGCTGGTCAAAGGTCCCGGGGTCTTCCCAACAACTGATAGCGCGTTCTCAATAAAGCGAAAAAAAGCATTGCCCCGAAACCATCGGTTTTGTGACTTTTGATGACGTATGTGATTTATTTCTTTTGCATCGCTCTCTCTGAGAGAGCGTTCAGTTCAGCGTTCTGCACAACAGCTAGCGCGAGTGCGGTCGCTGGCGAGGTGTCCCAACACCTACGTTTCGGAATATTCGGGAAGGGCGTTATGCAGCCAGTGAGCGGGAAATCTACATCGCCTCGTTCTTGATCACCTTGCCGCCGCCGTCCTTGAGCGGGCACTTCTGGTCGGTGCCACTGTCGTAGTCACGCGTCCAGAACTGCCGGATCTCCTGCCGCCGGTTCTTCATCAGACACTTGTACTCGGAGATGCGCATCTTTTTGCCGTCGATTATGCAGGTGCGCTTCGGGCGCGGCCGGTACCGATAGTCGGGATGTTTCTCCATGTGCTGCTTGGACAGCTTCGCCTGCTCCTCGTAGTACGGCTGCTTTTCGAGGTTAGTCATCGCCTTCCATCGGGCACCCAGGATCTTGGAGATGTTCGAGTTGTGCATGTCCGGGCACGCCTTCAGTATCTTGCGCCGTTCATCCTTCGCCCACACCATGAACGCGTTCATCGGCCGCTTAATGTGGTTCTTCTCCGTGCTGGACGACCGGCTGCGGCCGGTGCCGAGGTCAGGCCCAAGGTCGAGCCCGCCGAGCGTCATGCCTTTGTCCTTTTTCCGATCGCTTCCACCTCCGCCACCACTACCGCCACCGCCACCGCCACCGCCACCACCACCACCACCTCCACCAGTGCCACCTCCACCGCCGGCCGCTGCGAGGGATTGCTGACGCTGCAGCAGATGGCGGTTCATGTTGTCGAGCATGGCGTTGCTGTTGAAGGGGGATAGCCCCGGCCCACCATGAGGACCGCCACCGTCGGTCGCCTTGATAAAGAACTGCTGCGCCAGCGGATAGGACGACTCACCCAGCAGGCCGACTTTCTCGTCCGGGCTGCCGTGATGCGGACTAGGCGATTGGTGGTACATATTCAGCTTAGCGTGTTTGTGTAGCGACCCATCCGTACCCGGCGGCCCATAATCGAACAGGTGGTTCGCCTCCAGCTCTAGCCGGTCGCGCTTCGACTTGAGGAAGTACTTGTCGGACTCTTTTTCCAGCAGCGCGACTGCCGTCGGAGGCAGCAATCCAACGTCAAGCCGGTGGTTGAGCTCGTCCGTATCCGGGCAGGAGTTAAACAATCCCGTCGGCCCAAACGGACCACCCTGCCCACCACCGCAACTGCTCGCCAACTTCGTCCCATTGCAGAGCTCGAGCGCACCGGAAGCCGCCCCGAGCCCAACCGGACTGTCCCGCGACGGCTTTCGCTTCGACAGGTTGATCGGCACGTCCGGTTCCTTCGCGTATCTTTGGTTTTCTTCTTCCTTTCCCTTCTCGTACTCTTCGTACAGAGTCATCGTCGGTGGGGCGGCTCCAGGTTGCGATGACGATGGTGGTGGCGGGGGAGGCGGCTGCGACGGCGGCTGTGGCACTTGCGACTGACCCTGCGACAGCATCGCCTGCTTCGGCAGTATGAGCTGATCCGGATCGGACGCATCCGGTGGCAGCAGGTGTGGCCGTTTGCGTGCGTTTCGTCGCATGTTCACACCCTGACCGCCCGTCCCACTGCAACCACCACCGTGGAAGACACCGGCGTTCTGGTGGTGCGCGGCCATCTCCCCAACACCAGACATTTTGCAGGCGATCGATTGAAACACGTTTTGGTAGCGACGTATGCAATTGTTCGCCGGTTCGGTTGACAGGTCGCCCGCTATATCACAGTCGATCACGGTTGGGGCGGCAGTTCGAGCCGGGGTTGTTCGGCCACTGCCCGGTACACCTTGAGACGGACCGGAAGAGGAAGCGGTCGATGAGGCGGCCGGTGACATCCCGCTGCCACAGCCCGTGCTGGTTGTCGCGGACGTACTGTTGCTGCTACCACCGACCACGTTCGTAGCAGCTGCCGCAGCA
>JXXA01007947.1:0-11460 GCA_000956255.1 Anopheles punctulatus
TTTTCCTGTTTGTTCGGCCAGCGACAGATACCCAAACCAAACCACACAAAGTCGAATCTGTCCGGTATGCAATCCGTCAACCCGCGCCAAAAAGGTGGTTTTGTTGTGGACGAAATTTCCATTTTATAAGCCCCCCCCATAAGCGAAGCGAGCTGGAAGCTCAACGATCGGGTGAAGATTATAAATAATAAAGCTACAAATATTAACGCACGGGTTAAGAAATTTATTTAATTAGTCAAAGAAAAATAAAACACACACACACACGAGTTCGAGTAACTTCCCACGGAGTTTGTCAAAAAAAAACAAGGCACGACCAGCGGACGGACGTGGGGGCGAGTGGTTTTATCAACCGATCGACGTTTGAAGCAAGAAATATGATCGTCGAGACTGTTTAATGCGCCCCGCTTGATTTATGCATGTCGGAAGACGTTCCCGAAAAATACCTAAAGTAATAAAAACAAAAGATCCGATCTTCCAACGAGGATTTTCTTCGAATATTTCATCACACTGAGCTGCATTTTTCTCTCCCTTCCACCCTCAGCTCGTTGATCGATTAGTCAAGCGACGGCACGTCGTAAAAGTATGACGAATGTCGGTAGATTATCAAATTCATTAGCAAAACGGCTGCGAGACCTTTTGCAGCATTCATCATCGTCGCGGAAAATCCAAACCGGTGCCAAAGCGCCGCCGCTCGGTTCGGCTGATAACGCTTGGATGCTGACTTCTATTAGCATAAATTTTGGTATTTTATATACCACGCGAATGGACAGAAATGGTCAACAGTCGTGGGTTGTGAAAGCGGGAAAGGTGGGATGGTTATCGGAAATGCCGTGAATGTCGGTGACTTCTCTTTTCTTTCCTTTTTTATGAAAAGCTTCCCCTCATCTTCTACGCAAAACTCACAAAAACCAATCAATCCAGGGCCGCCGACAGTTGGCGCGGAGACAGTCTGATTAATTTATGTGTGTTCGCGCGCGCACGAATCCAAATAGTTTCGAGCGTAGGTCGGGCACGGTCGGATTCCCTTCGCTCATTAGCAAACGGTGCAAAAATCGCACCCAAATTAGCGATCGATCGATGGTGCGCGGTTTCGCGATCAATTAGCCATAGTTTGTAAAGCTTATGTGCTAATTGTTTTTAACGGGTCTGGCTTCTGGGTGTGTAAATTTGGTCAACGACCACGGCACGGATCACTGAACCCTTACTTACCTATATCCACCATCGAAAGCCTTTTTAAGCGACATTTATATGACCATATCAGTTGTCCTGTGAAGTGAAGAGGGAGAGAAAGAAGAAGAAAAAACACATTAGATTTATCATCAAATCAGAGCTACAAATGATGCGTAATAAGCACTTTCTACACCAGCAGTCGCAGGGATGCGCAGCTGGCAAGCTGACTGCAGTTTTGCGGGTTTAAATTGAAGAAAAAAAAACACACACACACACTCAACAATCGTTCCCTTTTTATCACCATCTCGCACCTTCCACGGAACCGTGCAGCGTGCCCAAAACGGGTCACGTTCGAATGCGCTACCGGTGCAATTACGACGCGACCCCGCCGTAACGATCGATTCTTTTGGCACGATAATTAAGCCGTAATTTTAACAAGATCCTGCCGTGTTTGATAAGAAAAACCCCAGCAAACGGTCGGTTGGGGGCATGAATGGGGTAAAACACACTTCCCCATTTTGTAGTCTTTGGCACGAAAACGGGACGAATGTGGCGTGCCTCGGGCCCATCAGCCTGCCGTCAGAGATTACTCGATCGGTATGTCCGTGCGGCCCCGCGGGACATTCGGCAAACATTCGCTCCCTTTCAACGCCGCCACAAGCGCCCTCGCCGGTTCATCCGGTGCGCCTAACGAACCACTACGCGCCGACCCCCGAAACGTCGACCAATTTGCGAATAATGAACCAGCGTTTCCCGAAGAATTTTAATCAACGGCGCAATGATACAACAAAACTACGGCTTTTCGTCGACCGTCGGCGCCGTCTGCACTCACTCGATGACCACTCGATTGCACTTACACACACACACACTCACACAGACACACGGACACGCAAACATCATCGTCATCATCGACACGGTAGCAGCGACGGAGCCTGCGCCTACGAGTTGCGAACTGCTTTCAACCATTGCTAACATGCGCACGATGCGAGAGATTAGCAAACTCGTTGCAGCCAAGCAACCGGAAAATGATCAAAAACAATTATCAGATTAAACGGCACAATCGGCAGATGCGACAACGGGAATGTCCTGCGGAGGGTGGCGGCAGTGCTAAATAACTGTTGCTGCGTTGCTAAGACGTTTGGTTTAATTTTTTTCTAAAGCAGGGGCTGCAAACAAAAGCTTCACTTCAAACGGGAATAGCGCGAGTTTTAATAATAGTTGCATAATTTTTACAACACTGTTATATGTTTTGCTCATGGTCAAAATTTCTCTCCAACATGGGCGAAATGTTTTTGTTTCTTAAATCTTGAGTTCATTTCAACACATAGAGAAGTTATTCTCAATTCAATTAAGTTATTCTGAAAGTTAATCATCCAAAACAAATATTTTTAATTACAAGCAAGATTTTATGTATGTAAGAACTAAAAAAAATGATTTATCTGTTCAACTTGTTCATATTCACTCTGAATTGTAGAGCAGACGATTTAATTTCACAAATTCTTTAATTAAATTTAATTAAAAACGTTCATTTCCTGAATAATATTTTCAGTGTTTTGACAAAACCTTCTCCTCCATTTTATATTTTCACTCCATTTTTTTTTCATACAAACTTTGCCGACCCCTGGCTTGGGAGCACATTTCCTGCTACGATGCATAGTTTCGATAAAGTGTGGAGTCGATCCACATTGTCACATGTTTTGAATAAAATTCGCACACACAGATGTTCTTAATGAAGCTTGCCTAAAAAATCCCTTCACCTCATCGCGACCTAATCGTGGCGTTGCAGAAACAATTAGATCGTACCGATGTGAAAGTTTGACGCACTCGACGCTCGCCTCAAGCAGTGAAACAGATAACTTCACTCAAAGTGAGACATGCGTTAAAATACCCAAACAAAATGCAAATCATCCGCTTCCCGAGGAATGTAACGTTGTCTTAATTTGATCGCAAAGATCGTCCCAAATGTTTAGCTACCAATCGGTTGCACCACTTTTCTCGTTCAAAAGTGTGTTATTGTTTGAAAGATAAGCAGTGCAGGTAATCTCAACCAGCTCTAAATTGATGCAATCTACAAATCATAACGACAATCTCTGCCCCGCCCAGCTCGATCCGGCCAGAACTAGGCCAAAGAACTGGCGAGCGAGAAAGAAAAAAAAACCTCGTCAACAAGAACGACGAAGGATCAGCGCGGGCATTGTGCCGACGGGCAAATAATTACGCCAACGGTGCTTTCCGAGTGAATCGGTCAGTTTTGATGGTTCGGAATCGCCGTGTCCACATTCCAGCCGGCGGATGTTCACCCCTCCCCCCCGCCCCACCTACCTATCACCACTCTCCACCACCCCGATGCCGGTGGTCACGGTGGACACAATCGTAATTCATGATCACGAGCGCCCATTACGTGTGTCGTTGTTAATTTTCGTCTCTCTGTGTGTGCTCTTCCGGGTGGGCAAATGCGAGCGGGCGTGGCCGTTGTGTAAAACGTAGTGGGTGACATTTTGCGGAACATTCGCGCAACGGGCAAAAGGGATCGAAGCAACAGCGATTCGATACGTTCGTTGCCGGCGAAGATCCGCCGTTAGGCCGTTTCGGTGGGCAAATTAGCTTTTGGCAAATGGAAAATCAGTCTTTTAAGGTGTCAAAAAAAACCATAAAAAGCGCCTTCCTTTTAAGAAATTCCTTGTTTTTATATTTCTTTTAGATTTTAAGAAGAATAAACTAATCAATCAAGCTTTGCCTTACGTAACTGGGCGACTCCAATCGAGCGCTTTCATGCTCGGAAGCAATTTTCCGCCTACTTTTCCTTCGGCAAAGCGATGTACCATCAACGGCTAGACAGACAACCAACGTTTGTTGGGACAAAGCAAGCGTCTTCCGACAGAAGTCACCATGCAAAAAAAAAAAAAATATTCCACCGATTATCGGCTGCATTAAAAAAAGCGTCATTCCCCTGTCGCATGCAATTGGGTGCCCTTTTTATTCGCTCTCTATGTACTTCAACCTGACGCGCGAGCGCAACACAAAGATGACGACCGGCAATTGTAAGAGTGGTTCCCGTCTCCCTCTACCCTCCCTCTCTTCGACCAGCCTTTCGTCGCACTGCACGGATCGTCGGAGCGTGGCATTAAAGGTGGCGCATGGCGCACGCCCGCAGTTTAATATAATTTATTAACCAATCAGTAGCACATCAAAATAATAGACCGTTCGGGCTAATAATTCATTAGCTATGCACGAATGCACGATGCACCGGCCACCTTTTGCTAATAAAAAGAAAAGAAAGGGTAGCGGGGTGTGGTAGCAGACGCTCACGGTCGACCTTCAACTCGCGGTGAACGCGATCTCGCGGGTGGTCGCGAGACTGCAGGCAGGCCTGCTCTTGAACGGTGGATAGGTGGACTGTATCTGTATCAATCAAAGCGCAATCCGTCTTCCGCGTGGTAGCAAAGGGCAAACACGTGGTGCAAGGAGACGGTCGTCATAAATATGCACCATGCAAAGTGTGCCGACAGTGGTGAGGACAGTGCACGGGGTTTGGTTTCCTTTTGCTTTTGTATGAAAAACGGCATGCGGCAGATGATGGTAATTGAGATATTCCGGAGCTCCCGTTCCGGTGGATCGTTCTAGTTGGATGATAAACAATTTATTTGTATTTCGAGCGCTTAGATCTTTTTGCTTCTCGTATCCTCTGTTTGACTTCCATTTATTTTTATCCTCTTTCTGATCCCGATTGCGATACTTCTTTGATTAACCCCTCTCATTATTTGTGCCTCGTTGACTCTAGGTTAAGTGTAAGGCTTATTATTATATTTAATGTTTAAAGCATAATAAAAAATTGACAAACAATACATGCTTGTCTATGTTAATTAATAATATTTCAAATTCAATTTTATTATATCTAGTATAATAAAATTTCCATTCTTTCATGTTTATATGCTTAGTTTTTTATGATTATTTTTATTAGGGATATTGAGAATAAATTTTTTCTTCGCACGTCTTACACCCTGCAAACCTAGTCACGGAAAAGGTGGTCCTATTGATCTTTGCTTAACATTTCCTCACCAGAAGAGTGGAATCTCTCATATCCACCTTAATCTCATTACTTCGTCAATCTAAACCCACTTTCCCGCTTCATACGAGCTCGATAAAACAAAAACCAAAAAACCCTAACCCAACCCGAACCCGAACGGTTCGCAGAAATAGCGGGAAATGTTGCTAGACTAACATGGAGAGGGGTTTTGGGATAAAAATAGTTCTCCAAATGGCAACGAAGCACCGCGAGAAGACAAAGACTTTCGCACGGCGAAGCGTAAATCAACACCTAATCATGCTGCTGTGCATCGAGCCCCCCTGATTCTCCTGCTCCCTTTTCCCCCCGGTGAGAAGAGGCGTGCGAAATGTAAACAAAAAGCTAATCAACACGCACACAACTGGTCCGCTGCTGTTGCTGCTTCTGCTGGTGAGACTTTTCTCGCCAGATTTCAGAAGCTCTTAGCATGGGATTCTCTCGCAATCTTCCCCGCCGGTTTGAGGGTAATGTTTGGTTTGATGCAAAAGTCAACAGACGATCCCAGATGGCGTTCGTTTTCGTGGTCGAAACTATGGGCGTTTTCGAGCATGGCATGCTATTTGGCTATACCGGCCCAGTCGTTTATATTTCGATCGAGTGGAAAGGGATGAAGGTCCAGATGGTTTTCCCTCTTTTCACGACGTTCTTGGGATGTCTTTATTAAAGGTGACATTTTCACAACTTCCGGAGAAGTTATTTTTCTTCAGGAGCAGCTTGCACCTTTCTTGCCTAAATGACGGGCAATCGTGGCGACATGCCGTCGGGGAGTGTGCTACCGCCGATCAGCCGGCACTCGCTGCTAATCAATGTTGACCTCCATTTGAGGAGTAAATTGATACCGCGCAGAATCTGCAAACCGCGAACAGACGCAGATCTGCAACTAAGGCCCGGACGAACAACCGGAATAGCGAATGGCCGTGCCGCCATGCCCCACCGATGGTATCTATCGGCGTTGCGTTACTATTCTTTGACGCTTCGTTCTATGCACACACGCACACACACACGTACACACATACGCACGGACAGACAACCCGATAAGACGATGAAACGACACCTCTTGCCCACGGGCAGTGGGCCGCCGTACGTCAGAGCGAATAGAATAGCTATCGTGATGGCTTGTCATTTATCACTCAGCCCGACAACGGTCGATCGGCGACGAGGAGCCCAAAAGAATGCCAAATCGGTGGCAGTGACTCCCCACTCTTGGCCCCGTCTTTCCAAACCCCTTGTCAGAAGCTGTTGATCGGTTGCGACAGTGATAGGTTTGGGCACGCGGGCCGCTGCCCAGCTACCGCCGGCATAAATGGACCCCCCCAAGGTAGCGTCCGGCAGTGCCGCAAAGGGCGACATGAGGCAAAGGTGGTGCCGTTATTCATTCTGACAGGCTAACCCCAACGGAGCCAACCGTCGCCAACCGACCGGGGCCAACGAGTCCGGGGCTTCTGTTGTTGGCGCACGGAATAAACGGATGGATTTGCGGTCGAACAAAGTCCATCACGCGAGCGACTGGTGCGAGCTCGTATTACTTCATGCAACCGTGCGCCGGGACGTGGAGGGTAGTGTTGAGCGATCCTTTACGATGCAACACACACACATGAAAAAAAAAATAGTGCCTTGCTTCCCCTTCCATCCTGCGACACCGTTTCTGTGTCACCGTAGCCCGCAGCCAGGATGATCAAACAAACGCTTACCGAATGACTAGCTCTCCCGGTTGAGTGACTTCCCCGAGACAGTTCCCTTTTTTGGGTCCCTTCCAATTGGGACATTCTTGAATGTCCGGGGAGGGAATGGAGGGATGTTTGCTACTGGTGCGACCTTCGACGTTGGCACTGTTGCGGCTAATCGACAACACGATCGCAATCACAGCTGTTACACGCACGGGTGCGATCACTCCGGCGATCGACGCTCGCTGCTGACGGCGTTTATGGGCATGATTTGAGGTGTAGCTACGTTTATACGCTCAGCATCCGACAGCCCAACACAGCCTTACGGAAGTTCTTGGACGGGGTGGCACCTGCCATCCCCGATGCCGGACGCAATCGTCCCAAATCGGTAAGAGAATGTGACCTTCAGCGTGTGATGGGATTAATTGGGCGCACCGGACTTTTTTTTACGGTCTTTGCACTCCATCGTGAGCCTCGAACGTGCTGAAACGGAAATTATCCCCAACCCCATTAATCACTCCCACGGCCAGCCCAACCCGTCAATCAATCATATCGCCAAAAAGGTCCCGAGCCGGAAGGGTTGCCTGCACGGATGAAGATGTCAATTTTCGGGAAAGCCGAAGGGCAGCACACAGCACACGGCTCGAATGAGTTGGCAGGATTATTTGCATGCGAACGTGACGTGACGGACGGACCCGGCCCACCCGTCCATTACCGTGCCGTGCACGCGTTTCCGATTGATTGATGAACGGTCGATGAGTTGGGCGGGTTGCGAGTGGTACGAGTTTGCGAACCATCAGCACCTGTTGATGACCGGAATGCAGCGACGCAATCGAATCGCATTCGAACAAACGAAACATGCCACAGATTTGACATCGTTTTACATTCAGTTTTGTGTTGCTGATTCATGTTAATCAAAATTTAATAAACTGCTCAACATTTTTTTTTACAAAAGTAGAGAGACGCTGATTATAGGAGGAGAAAGTAAATGTCTCTATAAAAATAAAAACCTTTTTAACTCTTATGAGTAATCGTACCAAACATTTCATTTTTTACAAAAAATGTCTTGATCGTGTAAAATATTTCATAAACATTCTCATTCGTATATTGAATAAAAATGAAAGATTTGAAATATTTCATAGAAACAAACTCTCAACACTCTCAGTGCCATTTTCACACCACGTTCATGTTTGCCCCGTCTAAATTGATTTTGCAATTTATTTTGATAAATGAAAGCCCGCCTCATGAGAGTAAGTGTCTTTTGTGGTGCAATAAACGAAACCGAGCATAATGAGCGTTTGGCAAGGGCAAATGAAAGAAGGATGCAAAACGGTAACCCCTGTACCGGTTGCTAATGAGGGCTGTAATGAAGCGAACGTGAGGCAGACAGATTGTGGCCGCAACGTGCTGCACTTTCTGACTCTTTCCCAACCGGTAGCCGGGCATTCGAAAGACGGCGGGCCCGAGGGCGATGTATTTGTTTTCATTTGATGAATCTAATTAAAGGTGATACGAAGCTACCCCCCACTCCGCTCCTAACGCTGACCGATCGCTGGCACATGTGCGTACCATTCATATCATATAACATTGTTCATTTCGCGAAACCACCTCCCTCACGCTTTATGAGCGGCAACCAGCAACAACAACCGGGTGCGAAGCGAAGAAAGCCGATGCGTTTGGTCCGGTTCTGGTGCGGGGATTGAATCTACCTTGGAATGCCAATCACCATCACCGCACACTTTCCACCGGGGCGCCTCGTTTCGGACCGGTGCTGACGGACCGGGACGCAAGTGGACGGTCAAATTCGCACCGAACCGGACCCGGTGTGCAGTGAAAAATCTGCCCAGATGGACAGAAGAAAAACACAACAACCACCAGCGCCCGACCGCCCAAACACTCGGAACGATTAGTAACAATCGGTTTCTCTTTCGTTTTCGTTCCTCTGCTCTCATGGGACTGGGGCCCGAGGGGGGTGGAGGGAGCGAAGGATGGTGAAGTAGACGCTGCCTGAAACGGACAAATCACACGCAAACCCGGCCCGGCGTTGCAGGGCGAATGTTGTTTGAATTTCTCCCCCCGAGGTCCAGCGGTGGGCTTGGGATTCGATTTCATTTTCGCGAGCCTGCAATTAAACCGGACGCCGCATCGCTCAAACGAGCCACTCGTCCAATAAAGCGCTCGTTTTTTTTTATTCGCCTCTCAGTGACAGTGAAAACGCAGGCAGAATCCGGGTGCAGAGATGAATTTCCACAGGTGACAGCCGCACGGGCGGGACCGGTGGGAGTGATAATGATGCGCGCACCGTTTTAGGTTTTTGGGGCCGCGGGAACTCATTTAGCGCGGCCGGAGATAATAAATCAACGATCGCGTGAGAGGTTCGATGACATGTTTACACCTGCGCCGGGAGCGGTGATAAAGTGGCGTAAGTCTGAAGCTGCCCATAAATCTGTCTGATAATCAGTCGTTCATCACTGTGGCATTGCTTCCGGTCGAATCCAGTCCGCTTGAATTTAGTCGCCAGTTGAGCATCCATGTTGACCCAAAAGGGTGACAAATTTGTCAATAGACAAGAAAGATTTATCAACTGCTAGATATAAGCTTTCTCCTTTGGGATTTTGCACTAATTTTCACTGCGTAAATATTACGCTCAGTGGAATATAAAATCAAGTTTTTTAAGTTATCGACTCCGTATGCCGAATGGCAGCAATAAACAAGCACAAAAGGGTAAAACTCGTCCACATAATTTGACGAAGATTTCCTTACCAAAATTTAGACTATTTTACATTATTTTTTAAATTAAATCCTCCAAATCATTTAGGAGTAAGTATGCAAATTGAAAGCATATTTCTACAGCGATTATTCTCCGGACAGTTAGGCTTTATATTTTTGAATTTTTATTATATAAAATATCATGATATTGGGCCTATCGGTGAATAATTTGTCAATATTTTACGTTCGGAAAAAATATTTAAGCCCAAAAAACGAAAAATCGCACCAGCTTGGTTATGCACAAATTCCACTAGCATTTGAATGAAAACTCTGCTTCGAAGGAAAAGTAAAAGGTATGCAAACAATTCGCTCCAGATGCAAATAATAATGGTGTGCTTATGGAATTTCCTTACCCGTCCCCTACGAATCGAATCGATGCAGAATTCAAAAAAAACCCATTAGGATCTCCGCAGCCTATTAGGTACAGCTAGCTCGCACCGGCCGACGGCTCACAGGGCCATCGCAGCTTCCGTAATCCCTACCCCGACTGGGAGCAGCACACTAATTGCTATCATTTCGATCAGTCCCGTTCCGATCCCGCAGATTCCCGCGATCTGCGAACGTCCGTGATCGCGAGCGGCTTCGAATTGATTCGAAGTGCGTTCGTTTATTGCATTAAAAGTAGCCGCCGTTGACCTTTCCCGGCTGACGTTCGCGCATTGGCAGCTTATAGGATCGGAAAAGGATGCAACGGCCGCACCCAGCCGGTTAGCTAGCTTCCGTTTGCCATTCTTTTTTTTTGTTTTTTTTTTGTTCTTCAGCCGGTGGATGTGTACGGTTAGCTTATGCAATACCGGTGCGTTAGGAGGTGAGAAAACGATGCGTTAATGTGGGTGTGGAGCGAAAAGAAGGTTTTGCTGCGGTTTCCTTTTGAATTGCTGGATTGCGGTTGAGGAGGAAATCGAAATGTGCGCGCGCGCGCGTGTGTGTGTGTGTGTGTTTGTGTTTGGGAAGCGGTTTTTGCAACCAACACACTGTGGCTGCTGACGGGCTGGTTTGTAGATTATATTTTATTTATTTATTTTTTGTAGGTTACTTACATAACTGTGCCTACCGAGAGGGGTGGTGGGGTGGGGGGGATGGGTTGCAACCGCAGTGATCGTTTCCTGTTTGTACTCGTTTTATGAGAGCACGATATGTGTGTGTGTGTGGTGCAATTCCTTCGGGAGCATACGATCCCGGTCGGTTCAGTTTGGAGTTGATCGGGGGATTTTTACGGCCCGGCTCAGCTTATAGGAAAATTAGATGCGCTTACCGCGCGACCGTAGCAGGTTTACGCCAGGATGCGCCGATTGATGAGCGATCTATCATTAGAAAAGTAGCCACCGATGGCACGAACGATGTGTACCCACATCGTAAAAGCTCTGTTAGCAGACAACATCCCTTTCCGCTAGAAAACGTTACGTTGGCAAACTGTTACACCGTTCCATTATAATATTAATAGCTTTGAAGAGATTAGCCCGTGTGCAATTGAATCTTATTGGCCGAAGCGTGTCATCGCTTCCATTATGGGTCATTTTAATAACCGTTAATAATGCTGGTGAGATCCCGAATGGGATATAGTTTTGCCTGAACGGATAATTATCAAGAAAAATGTAATAAAAGTTGCGATGAAATTTCTTATTTTTCTTAACAGTTTGGAATCATTAAAAGGATTTATTTCTTATAATGTATATAATCTTTAACCAGGAATAGAAGTTCTTTTTTCAATTTTTTTAGTCTTTAGCCAGATTGTATTATTGTGAAGCAGAATTCTATTGAATTTTATTTGACAATGATTTTTATGACAAT